>JAUKPT010000698.1:0-18229 GCA_032273505.1 Nanomia bijuga
AACGTTACCTGGCTCCAGTCACATTGCTCTTTTCTCTGATGGATTTGTCCGATGAGAAATTATTGCATCATCACTGTTTTTGACTCTATTTTGTACTATTTTGTTCATATGTGGAATAATATCCACTTTTTCCGGAATAAGATCCAACTAAACAAGCTTAATAATTCCACTTAGTAGGATTAATGTCCGACAGAAAAAGAAATATAATCCACTTTAGCTGAACAGTTTTTGGATTCTAGGATCAAGTTTTTTCTTTTAGTAAGTGGAATTCAAACACAGAAAATGGATCTTATTTCTGGGTTCGTATTCCGCACATGTCTATACCAGACAATGATCTTACATGCTTTCAAACGTATTTTTATCAAAAAAAGTCTAAATAGATAAGCAATACTGAAAGATCTAATGAGGTGTGGAGGCGCTAAAAACGTGGGGCGTGGAAAATGGCCCCTAGATACAAAACTTGTTTTTAACCAGGCGAACAAGTATGTGAAAGGTAGGGTATACAAATCGATAGAAAATATACGATGAAATACGATATTAATAAAAAAATGTTTTTAATACACTATCCATACATAATTCTTTTGTACAAAAAATAATGTTCTCTCCCGTAATTTATTTGGCACTAAAAGCTTTGAATAAGGGGTTATACTCATTCTCTATAAGGGGGAAAACTGCTTACTAAAATGGCATAATTTTTTTTTGAGGGAGGTAGCTACGCTGGTCAGCTATTAGTTTTATCATACTTTCAAATATTCTAATGTCTTCCTTAACAATTTCATATTGATATAAAATGTTCCATTAATATGAGCCATGACATCTTCCTTCACTTTGAGCTCTTCTTCGCCTCTTTTCTCGAGAGCTTCGGCTGTTGCTTTGTCCATCTTATCAGCACGACTACCGACATCTGCGATGAAGAACTTCTCATAAATCAGCTTGTTGTTTGACGCATCGATAACAGATGTGCGGTATCGCTTACGGACTGGACCTAAATCTCCACCAATGAGTGTCGCCGCATCAATTCCGTTATCTGCAACGGTATTTCGGTTCTGTTCGTCTTCGGGGATCTCGGATTCAGTTTCTTTTGCGTGATCACCACCCTCGGATTTCACCTTTTTAGGGGATTTCGCTACATCTGCAGCAGCACCCTGCACCTCACTTCTCAATTTGATCTGGTTTTTATGTGAATTATCGAAGGCCATGTTGGTCCAACGCGTTTCACATGCTCCTTCATATTCCTTCCAGAAATGTGTTTTGATGTCACAAATGGTGACAGGCGAGATTTGATCCAATCGAAACTCGACAACGTCGTGGTCGAATTCGTTTGATCCCTGCATGTCGGAGATCATTTTGAAAATGACGTGTTCGAAGCGATGGATTTTTTCGTTGCGTTCGTGCACGTTATCGAATTCGCCCATCTCGTGCAGCGCGAGGACAGATAGTACAGCACTCATAGCTGCGATCGAATTGTAGAGCGTACCGAACTTTGTTTTTTCGCCGACTTCCATATCGGGGTCTGTATGCCATCGTGCACCCTTTTCGGTATCTTTCAATAGGGAGGAGAGTTCGGCGAAGCATTGTGCACGTGCTACGTTCTTCTCCATGGTGATGCAATGGGTGTAGTGACCAGCTAAACGTTTGAGAAGGGTCTCGAGAAAAAGAAGACTGTCCTGGTCATGATCCAAGCCGAATAGTTCGTACGTCTCTTCTTGAGCATGGTACCAGATTGATCTTTCTAAAAAGGTGAGAGGAAGAGAAATGTTCTGAAAAGGATTTTAGGCTAAGAGAATTAAAAACTATTGCATAAAATAAATAAGAGACAAGGTGACTTTTGAATTTTAATAAGGCCATTTTTACAGTGAGTTCTTTAAAGATTTTATTGCTAAATGAACAATATAAATATTTTAGTAAGCATAAAACACAAAAACAAACAGAAAAAAACAACACAGTTTATTTATAAATCTTTTTGTGCACTTGATTAAAAGCGTTAAAAGGAAAGGTTTAAAGTTCAATCATATCTGATCACTGATTCTACAATCGCACACAAGGGCTATTTCTATCCGATACACAGTAAAAATTTTGCTCATTCGTTCAAAATGGATGAAAATTGATTCATATAACGTTGGCCTTAGGAAATAATCATGAAGAAAAGTTCGGTAATGACATTCTAATGGATGATCACTTTGATTTTATTTGGGAATACAATCTGCGTCTAAATTGAGTTTTTGGTATTCCTTTTTTAAAAAATATGACATCCATAGAAAAGTTCTGCTTAAAGGAAAGGACACTCATCTTCAATAATTTTACCAGTTGTAGTACTTAATAAACACAATCAAATACAAAAATCGCACTTCAATATCTTTTCTGGTTTTCGAGATATTTGGATTGGAAAAAAATCAAAAAATCAAAAAGGCGGCAAAAATTATTATTTCCCTCTATAAATAATAGGAAAAGACTCTTCTTGTTTTTAACTTGTTATAAAGATAATTTCGCGATTATGCCTAACAAAGACTTAACTAATTCTTCTTGTTGTTTAAAATGAAAATAGAAAATACTGGAATAATCTATCTTTTACAGGGGAAAACAACTTTAAACACCTTGTCGATCTCATTCATTTGAATGAAATTCGAAATGTGTTCATTGATGGTATTTTCTTTTTTTTAAGAGTACAATAGACTAATAAATATTGTGTTTATTGATAATATTTTCCCTTTTTTAAGAGATAAGAGCACGTGTGAGGTTGTGAGTTAAAAGAAGTCAAGAATAGAAGAAAACACCCGCTGTGATAATGTTTATGTTTTTAGAATTTTTATTTGTGAAGTGTTTCGACTATTACCTCATGATCAGTGTGTAAAAAGAGACAATGCCATTTTCCACGCGAAAACAAAATAAAATACCATTCTTTTCCTCTTGTCTGAAGCCTACTGTTAATACTTTTCCCATGAAAGAGTTTTTCACATACTAGGTAACAATAAGGTAGTAAAACAGACATTTTTCACTTGAGTTACATATAAACCAGTAGAGAAAATTTTTTTTTGTTGCCTTTTTAATTTTTTGATTTTTTCCAATGCAAATATCTCGAAGACGAGAAAAGATATTGAAGTGCGGTTTTTGTTTATTGAGTACTACAACGGGTAATATTATTGAAAATGAGTGTTCTTCCCCTTTAAAGCAGATCCTTCTACGTAAGGAACATGTATACATCCCGACCAAGTGTCTCGGTGATCACTTTCATTTCTGCCGGGGACAAAACTTAATGCTGCAACGTTTGCCGTGGTCGAGGATTGTCAGATAATTTTGGCCGGGGAAGAAAACGAGCGACTAATTTAACTTAAAAATTTAACCGGGGATGAACTCCATTGTTTATATTTTCGAAGAGGAAATTAATATTTTGCTGAAGAATTGGTTTTGTAAAATAATTATGACCGGGGTTTGTGTAACTGGCCGGGGAGGTCGTCGGTGATGACATTAGCTCACGAGGATTTCCTCGCTGGGTTTTATTTTGACCGATGCGGTAGCCACCGAGGCACTTAGCCGCGACGTATATATCATTTAAAACTTAACGAGGACATGTTGAACATGTTGAAATGTCTGAAACTCTCTCTAGTATACAAAGAGACAAATTAGAAACTCCCGCTTTATTTCATACCGAAATCTGTTTTATTAACAATATCTAGAGAGGTCAGCCGGGCTGAAGACTTTGAATCAGTGCGCTGCAACCAACTGCAAAGTGCCTGTTACATAGACAATACGTATAGAATCCCCTAAACGTGTTTTTCTACTAAAAAGAAAGGTTACAAAGAGGTGTTTAAAAGGCAATTTAAAAAACAACAAAAAACGAACTTTGAAATACACACTTAAAGTCAAAACAGCAAATTTATGCTCAAATATATTTCAATAAAAAAGGTCAGTGCAGTCATTTTGCTAGACACAACACTTTCATCTTGTTTTAAACAACTCAAAATATCGTCAAATGGCATAAAACAAGTTCAAACAGGTTCCACGCAGCTTTCAACAGCAGATTTGAACAACATTTAAACATTTTTCTGCTAGAATGTATACAAACTGGTGGAAATAACGCTTTAAATAACGCTTTAAATGCTTTTGCGGTTAGTTCCTGTCTGCGATTTTTATAAAAATACGTGTTCACTTTCTATCCGTTATAGAGTGGACGTGCCCTCCTCCCCTAGAGCAGTTACATAGTTTTAATTCTACTTTACTTTGCTACATGAAGATTAGTTATTATATCGTTCTAAAACATGACGCTAATCTTTAATATTGTTCTCATAGATTTAAATCCTAATTGGATTGGTGGTTGGTATTCAACAGTGTGCAGAACCGGTGATAGGATCTTTGGACTAAGGAAGCCTTAATAGGCTCTAGACTTTTCTTTTTTAGTTTTTTTTGAGCACTAAAAAAAAATAATTTTAGACTCAACCTAAAGTACCTCAGGCTTTTAAACCCCAGCACAAGATAATCAATTGGATTGGTGATACTTCATCTCTTTCAATGAGTATAGGATTCCTGTTAGAAAAAATAATACGTGACCAAGGGAAGGCGTTCATAAATGTGACTTTTTATTTAAAAATAAAACACATTTGAACACCTGGGTAAATAACTCGAGGCTTGTTCACCAACTCCAGGGCCTCCCCTTGTTATTTGAATGTCTAATAATTCCAATATCATGAATGCGTCTCCCCTGGTATTTGTTAATAATACATACAGATAATTATTCTATTGTCTGTGATGACATGACCTACCTTTATCAACGGTAAAGTAATACTTTGAGAGAACATCTTGCATCTGTTTCGTTGAATTATTAAAAATAGCTTTCTTTGTTTCAAGGAATATCTTCTTCAACGTCAACTCTTTACAATTAAACAACGGCAGCAACGCAACAACGAAGAACAAATACATCTTGAACATTTCTTCTTCCTCTACCACTTCCCTTTTCGTTTGTTTTTTTCGCTCGAAAGTTCTCAAAATGTTTTCGAAGAAATTGAAAAAAGTGCTGATGTCGGTGTTTTGATTGTATGATTACGCTTCAGTGCGTCTTCTTATAAACAATGCGGTGCGTCGTTTGATAAAAAGAAGAAAAACAAGAGTGTTCTCGAAAGGTCTGGTCACGAATAATAATAATATTCTCACTCTATCTGATTGGTTGTTAAGAAGGCTGCAATTATGGATTTTACCAGCTCTCCATTTCCCTGTTATTTGCATGCGCCGAGTAAATACGTGAAAAGTATTAGTGTAAACATCTGAAGTACAAAAAGTAAACAAACGATACAGTTTTGTCGAATGTATTTGGAGAGGTCACAACAAGAGCTCATTGACCTTCTTGCAACCTCGCAACCTCCTTTGCGCATTATACATCTTATTCAGCGCATGCGCCACTGCAGTGATATGATCATTATGCGCAACGACGAAACTAACATTTTTATTTTCACTGTACACCCATAGAGTTAAATACACACACACAGCTGCACAGAGTAGAAGAAAATTGGGCAGCGCGGAAACGCCACTACATTGAAGCGACCGAATATCAAACGAAGTGCCACCCAATTCAGAAAATAAATCAAAAGGAAATTTCACACGAAGAAAGATTTAAAACAATTATTCTTTATAAGAAATAGATTACCTGAAGTGGATTAATTTTTGCGTGGATTTATTGTCGCGAATATTAGTCCACTACAAATCACATCATGTCGAGTGCAAACGGAACGGCAGCGTAAATCAAATTGCTCGTTGAAAGGTTCCATCATCTTTCTGCAATGATCTTTATTCCTTTGTATTGTCTTGTATTCTTTTGTTTGTTTTCTTTTTGATTGTAATTAGTTTTGATTTGCGAAATTAATTTTAGGCTTGCGAAAAATAGTTATTTTTTTCTAATTGAAACTTAAAAGTATACTATACTTTGAGCAAAAGAATAAACATAAGCAAAGTATAGCAGTCATCTAGGGACGGATCTAGAGTAAGGTTCTTTAAGTGTAAACCTCACGTAAACGAAAAGACGTGAGCTAGATACATCTTTCATAACACAATCAAAATTTACCGTTTCTCTTAGAAACCAGTTGTTTCTAATTACTTTCTTTTATTATTTTTTGTGTGCATTAATAAATGATGTCTATTTAAGTAAGGTTTAAACTTTAAGAACCTTACTCTAGATCCGGCCCTGTATCAAAATAATGTGAATTATTACACGGCCCAGATTTACTATGGACTTTTTCTCGCTTTCTATCGGTTTCTGGTGATCATCTTGCCCGGGCTAGTTTTTCCCGAAAGACAAGCTTTTTGATGTCATTAAAATGATTGTTTACAAAAAAAGACAAAACTAGAGGTCAGATAGCACCTTCGCTGCGCTCTGTCCATTTGAAATAGCTTCGATCGCTTTTCTTCCGAAGAGACCGGGATTTCGGACACTAAGCGATTAAAAATACAACGAAAGCCTCTTCTTGTGTCTTTCTTCATAAAGAATTGACTAAAATCCTGCCAGGACAACGCTCCCTAAATCCTTTTTTTTGCTTAAAACTGACAAGTCTTTTTGTATAATTGTAATTCCATTGCTTAAACATGTTCAAAACATCGTTCTAGACGTCCATCCTATTTTATAAGTCTATTCAGATGAGAACACAAGTTCTCATACTTGCTATGAGCGTTTTGCCTTTATCTTTTGATTGCGGCCATCATTTATGATACAAATTAGCACAGACATAGTTCTTAATACTATCTTTGCACCGCCAAAAGCAATTTCAAAAAAATATTACTTCTTTGCTCTGTTTTTCTCACTTAAAGTGAAACCGAAAGTACTTCATATTTTCCTTAATAAATGACCAATTTTGCAGATAAAAGTCAGCACGTTGCAGAACATGCAAGAACGTGTCTGATAAAAGCAATGGAAAGTAGAAAAAGATAAGGTCGAAAGAAAAAGTTCGAAAGATAAAGATCGACAAGACGGAAAGCAGTGTACGGTAATGTTGCGGACATCGCGGACGGCGTCTAGGCGACACTTAGCATTTAAGTCTGAATTAAGTTCTTGTCCGGGCGACAATATACTTTTGTCGGACACTGCAACAGAGAGGTCCTGACTTTCTAAATCGGTATCGGTTTGAAAGCACATAATGTCAGACAAAGTGAATGACCATTTGTCTCGAGCAATTCGACCATCTAAATCATTCTGATTAATCATAAAATAGATTAGATTGTAGTCGCGGTACTCCCGATCTGCTATCAATTCCCTGTATGTCAACTATGGAAACACAATATTGTTTATATTTTCTTTTTAGCTATTAAAATATGTCAAGAAGATCTAAGAAAATTACGAAAGATTTTACAACAAATATTAAATAATTAAATATTGGCTCCTTTTCAATAATCATAAAATAAGTTTCTAGTTATATCTTTGGTTGCTGACTTCTACTTGTGGTAACTTTTCTATATTCAATTCTGTTTTGTCATTAATTAATCTTTCTTCTGGCACCTTATTGATTCTAATGGATTCAAAAATCCATGAGATCACCTCACATCACTCATTGTTTCTTCATATTTTTTCATGCAGTATTTCAACAAAACCAATTTCGTCATCTTCTTTCTGTAATCAATTAAATGTTCTTTGCTTCTAACGAATGCATTTTTGTATCTCTTAGCAATATACATTCCATCAACTCCATTAGTTTCTTCCCACGTGAGTGACCTTTGTCGATGTAGATGTAGACCTAATCAGTGGCGATTCTAGATATATTTTCAAGTAGGGGCAAAAAATATTTCTTGGAAACGAGAGAGAATGAATTCGTACAATTTTACAAAGAAAAATATCAATACATAACTAAAGTACTCAGCTAGCCTTCATGTTGTGGGAGGAAGGTCTAAGAAAATTTAATATTGGCGCCGATGTTCAAGAAAATTTTGAAATTCGGCCACTCTAGATTGGCTAAATCAAGCCTCTTGAAAGTTAATTGAAGGGGGATAATATTCTTATAACAATGGGAAAATTATAATAATATCAGCTGACGCTATTGAGAATGTTTTGTGGGGAGAGCCCTTTAGTATAATGAAAACATTTTAAAAGATGGAAAAGAAAAACTAATCTATTTTTTCTAATATATGAAAAAATTCATGAAGGATGGGGGGGGCAAAGCAAAGGCAAGGGAAAATCTATGGGGGGCAACCACTCCATCGTGCTCCCCTGTAGAATCGCCACTGATAATATAAATTTGATTATAGTAACGAAACTAAAATTGTAATTAATTCTAAAATGTAAAAATATCTAGATTTTGAAAAATAAATTTATCTTAATGACAATAAGAATGATGTTCATGTTTGAACCATTTTATGGGTAGAATCATAAACATATTTCTTGAATTCCAATGAAACTCGAACAGGTTCACTAGGTTCTTTTAAATTTAAGTCTTCCATTTTCTTACCCTTTCCTTTTTTTGATGTAGCCAATTTCTCCTTTGTTTCTGCTTGCAATCCATTTGGCACACGGACCTTAATTTTACCACTTTGCCCAAATGATCCTTCAATGGTACCATGTTCTCCTGTGGACAAAAGCACTTTCATATTTGAAAACAGCTGAAAGTTTGTTTCTTTTTTAAATAGGGATTTAACTATGACACTGTAGTCATCATTCATTCGCTCAACAACTCCTTCTTTCGACTTAAATTTGAATACCTTTAATTGAGGTAAGAAAGTCTCACGAAAATCCCTTGTTAAAAATGGCACTGCAATGCACCCATGAAAAGCTAAACGACACATTTTGAGATTGATATCTGTATCTAACCGAGAGCCAATTACAAGAGAATCTTTTGTACATGAGATTGGACGATCAAATTCTAATATGACATACTGTAAGTCACAAGCTCCTTTTGAGTTCAAAATATTTGTCTTCTCTCCAAGTTTTTCTTGAAATTCATATTCCAAATCAGTATTTAAGACATCATTGTACACCGAACGATCAGCATTTGCTGGAGGACCGAAAAAATGTAATTTTGACATAACAGTTTCATGGCCAATAGTGATATGAAACTTTGATTTGTTTTGACAACGGCCTTTAAAATAAGGTATTTTATAAACTGGTAAAATAGCACCATATAATGTTGGAAGATAACCTGGTGTACAAACGATACCCCGTTCAAGTTTGCTAGAATCAAACTGAGTGACACAAATGCCAACACGGTCACCCTGAGATGCAGTTTTGACTGGTTTCCGAAACATCTGCATGGATTTCACCTTTCTTGTTTCTTGCAACATGGGTATTTCAACAACGTCGTTGACATTCACACTACCACTTAACACAGTGCCAGTCATTATAATACCATGTCCACGAATCGTAAAACAATGATCCACTGAAAACATTAACGGTCCTTCTTTATCACGTTTTGGAATGTACGATTGTTTCGCCATACAATCAATTAAATCAGAAAGACCAATACTTTCATTGGAATCTGACTCATTCCCTCCGCATTTTGCACTGACAGGAATAATTGGACAATCTTTGAAACGAGTACTTTCCAATGTTTTAACCATCTTCTTTCTCATCTTATCAATAGATGCTTCACGTTTTTTCTCATCGATCATGTCAACTTTGTTTAAGACGACTATCATCTTTTCACAAAGAATTTCACCAATAACAAGACATTCAGCAGTTTGCGTTTGCATTCCTTTAGTTACATCAATCACAAGCATCATCATATCAATAATCTGCGCTCCACCAATAATAGTTTTTATTAAAGAAGCATGGCCAGGACAATCAACCAAGGTAAACTGCAAATGATCAGCAATGCTGCCTGTTTTTAAATGTTCAGGTAGGTCAACAAGAAATGAACTGAATCCCAGGTCAAGAGTGATGCCACGCTCTTTACTCTGTGGGTTTTTGTCAAAAGCTGCAGTTGATGCAGTGGTACTTAATGCTTTTGAAAGTGATGTCTTTCCACTATCAACATGTCCTAATACACCAATATTGAAATTCAAAACATTGATGTTGGCGGTCCCGTTTTCAGTCATTTCTAACACTGAAATGAAAGATAACAATTATTAGTTTTTTAAAACACTATGTTTAAACATGGACGAAAAGATACAAAAATAAAAGAGTTAAGTTATAGAAACTAATCGATTTGTTTTTTAAACTAAGTTGTCTCCTTAAGTGTTTATCCAACCTGGAGGAAAATTGCAGTTTATTAATGGTGCTAGTACTCAACACAATACACAAGTTTGGCTGAAATTGGATGCCTCCTATTCTGAAGTTCTGATTTCCCAAGGTAAAAGTAATTTTCATTTTCTTGTTATATTTAGTTAAAGATGTATATAAAAAAGAATGGGTATAGTTTCCTTTCTTTTGTTCTTCTTATTCATTATACTCCCCCTCCCATTTCGTTCTAAGCAATCCCACCACAGAAAGTCTTCTTAACTTTAAAGAAGTTTATTTTTCTGTAAGACTGTCAATAAAATTTATTTAATTTACCTCAAGCTATATAAGTCAATCAGGGCCAATGAAAAGCAGCAAAACTAAACAAACCAATTAGGTAAGAATTGATAAGTTCCATGAAATAAACCAAATAAAATGCTATTTTGGCCCTGGATGTAAAATCCACCAAGTCAACAGAACTCTTAATGCTTTAATTACTTTAAAAAACATATTTCAATTTTTTCATGTAATTCAATCATACAAACAATTTTAATAATGAATTGGTTAGGGATAATAAAATCGGTCTAGGACCTTTTGGCTACAGATGATTTGACAACAGGACATTTCAGCGGTGGGTAATTGGGCGACAAGACATTAAGGTGACAGACAATTCAATTCAGTAACAGAAAATTTTGGAGACAGGACTATTCAGCGATGGACGATTTAGTGATGGTGACAGTTCGACGACTGAAAAATTATAAGATGAAAATAATTTGACGTTTTATCAACAGAAGACATGTGCCACTATGATCATTGGGCAACAGTAAAAACAAAGTGAAAACGCTCATTTACTTTCGATAAAGGACCCTTCAAAACATTCATAGTCATTAATTATATCAGGTTGGCTAAATTTTATGAAATAAAATGGGGTCAACCATATTTGTCGCAATATCACCTTTCACTGAATCGTTCATTGTTGAATCGGCTGTTGCCAAATCATCCTAGTGACACATGAATCTCGAATATTATCTGTCGCTTAAACATCCTATTTTTTGTGTCAACATAATGCCACCCCATTTTGGATAAAATGCTAAAAACAGTAACCCTGAGCTTTAAGGTAACATTAACAATCAAAAATGGTAAAATGTTATCTACTTGTCATTTATATACAAAAAAAATTAAAAATAAATTCAGACATGTTAAGACAGACTAAAATAAAATGAAGTAAAAAAATTCCCTGTAAGGTCATATCTCAAAAACAAGTTCTACAAAACTATTGGAAAGACACAAAAACTTTGGCAATAGAACCAATATGGTTCAGGAGAAAAGTATGTGAGTCCCTTGAGATAAGAAGACTTAAAACAGGTCCTCATGAACCAAATGGATTGAATAGAGATCTTGGAGATTATGTTACAACTGAAATATGGTCATCGTTACTAAAGAAAGTCAATAGCGTTAAAGGTGTTCCATCTTTTGAATCTTTGACGCAAACATCTTCCAATGATACCATTGCATAGTCTGACGTCGTTAAGGTTTCATTAATTTCATTAACTGTAGTTATTTTATATTGTAAATATATAGCTGAACGACGAACTAATAAGTAAGTTCGAAATATTTTAAATGTTAAAATAAGTGTTGATATACCGTAAGAAGAAGTTTTATTTTATATATGTACTTTGGAAATATGAAAAACGTTTTTAGAAAATATATCAAAATAAGTATGTCACTAGCATAATTTAAGCCTCCTAGGAAATTCTGACTAAGCATATCTGAGCCTGATCTCTTAAAAAGATATGCTTTTAAGAAACATGTAATGGAGTAAAATATGATTTCCTTTTTACTTGTTACTTGAGAATCTCAATGAGATGCAACAATGCAGCATTATTTTCCCATTGATTCATGTTATTGATTCATAAGATAGAATGAATAAGAAACGGACCCTTATTGAAAACGGTATATAATCCCCCGTGGTAGGAAGGGGGGATTTGCAATCTTCCCTGTTTGTTTTTATTGCTAAAATTGGGTATTCGCGTACACTGTAGTTGCCAACATTGGACTCCACTGATTATAGAAAACTGATTTGTGCAAAGAATGGCGTCATTACAAAGTTTGTCTCATTTTGTTGTTTGATTGGTTGTTTTTCTTTTTATTAGCATTTTTTTGGAGATCAGTCAAAATTTCTGATATGCTAGTATATATTTCAAAAAGGTTTAATATGATTTCCAAAGTACCAATGAAAGTATGGAATACAAGAATGTCCGATCTATATGATGTTTTGGATCAACATAAAAGCTTTGTAAGAACAAAAGGAACAATCAAGTTCAGAGAGTAGTCAAGAAAAGTACACAAAAAGTTATAGTTATAATGTCACAGATTTTTTGCTCAGGACATGCTTAGTGATAGCGAAGATTATGGCAAATCATGCTATGTCTTGAATTCCAGTAATTTCCTATGAACGTTTTTGAAAAAGTATCACATTTAAACTATTTGGTCTGGGTGACGACTTTTAGCTTTTTAAGATGCATTTGAATAGGAAAATGTGCTTTTGAACTCAGTGACGTCATCAAAAAATTGTCGAAAAATGGCATCTTTGAGCGTCTATAAAAAGAGAACAGATAAAGGGTTTGACCTGCAGATTTTCTGTTTATCTAGTTTTAATGAGATTTTTAACATGTCAAAGAATCAACATAGTAAAGTTCTCACTTAAATCTTCTATGGTAATTACTCCAAAAACAGCTTGATTTTTTTACTCATGCAGTGAACATTTGTTTTGTTATTTTTAATTACTTGTTCTTCGATATAGTATTTTTGTAAGAGGCTGATCTTGTATATAATTAAGAAATAGTGGACTTAAAAAATAAAAATAAAACGTTTTGAAAGGATAGAATAGAACTGTCATTAGAAAACATTTTGTATATATGAGGGTTTGTCATGTATCTATTTAATAGTTGATATTCATTCTAACAAACTACATAGAAAGTTTGAAATTTTACAGCTTTTAAGGTTTACCCTTTTATCATTAAACAAAATGTTTATAATAAAATCATTTCGATAAATACCCATTTATTGATAGATGATCAACATTGTGCATTTGCTATATATTTATGAATATATGAGTATATTACAGCTAGTGGATATGTCAAAGAACGAAATTGAAAATTTCGTCCCAACTGAGATTTGAACCTAGGACCCCAGATGTCTAGTCTGACGCTCTACCGCTCTAGAGTGGTAACCAATTCGATCTCATTTAAGGTGTTGTAAGCTTTTAAAAAGGTATTTAAAAATAGACTTGTTTTGTTAGACTTGCTTAATATTGAACAAAATTCTTGTGGTTGGCAAATCTTGTGTGCACGTATTTATCCAACATTTATTTTGTTGTATATATTTTCATGGTAAATCTAATGTTTATGAAACATATTGTTATATGTTATTGTGGATGTTGTGCACGACTAAATGATGACCCAATGTATTGAAATCTATAGATAAAAACGATCAACTCAAACGATACCATTTTCATTATCCTAATGGGAATAACGTCATAATGAATGTAATCGTGATATATAATAGACCGATTCATGAATTTTAAGTCATGTGATATAAGATGTGCACAAATGTTCATTTCAAGATAAGACAATGCCTTTATTCAATGGCGTTTCATAACCATATGATGTAATAACTATGATATTTTAGATATATTTTGTATGCATGTGATATAAAAGAATATATTTTAATATACATGTTGCGTCTTAATCTTATTCTTATTTAATCCTGTAAGTCTGAACTTTAATGAAATTTGTATAAAGCTAAAATTTACTTTAACTTTATTTAAGAGGTTTTTTGATGAAAAATTATGTGTTGAAAGACAATATATCAAAATATCTCGCCACAAGCTTTCTATAATTGGTCTGCATGTATTCAATGAAAACTAGTGTTTGGGGGAAGGGAGGAGTGGTTAGGGTTTTACATACTATAGTTTTTCTAGTTTTGCTTACCTCTTCTGTTTGAAAGGCTTTTATCTCATTGAGCAAACCCGCACTGCATGAATCCTTGACCTTCCAGGGGTTAACCTGCAGGGTACTTAATCACTGCTAGGCAAACCGATATTCTAGTTTCCAGCAATTATTTTACTAACATTTTTTGAAAAATGAGATTTTTGCACCAAAAGAATCTTCACTAGTAAGAGCATCATATAAAAGTCAAATAAAAAGTATTCAATTACTGGAAAAGTCTAAATTCCAAGAACTTTTTTGTTCTAACTGCATTAATCAAGACCTGCTTAGAATTTAAATGTTCTATCTGATGTTTTAATATAGTTTATACTTCTTAAACATTGAGTCGTTTTTATGTTTACATTTTTAATTGTTAGTTAGAACATTTGAATCGCACATGTTTGTACTTTTCAGCGTTTAAATGTTCTAACTGAATTGATTAACCAATTAAAACGCAAAAAGAAAAAATATATTAAAGAACATAGAAATATTTTTCATTGGTTTTGTAGCCCTCAAACATATCTTTCTTTTGGTATAAGTTTTAATCAAATTTCGTTGCGTAAAATATGTTTTCGGATATGCAAATTTTTCAGATCAATATATCTCCGTTTTATCAAAATGTTGGTTAGAACAATTGAATTCTAAGGCGACGAAATGCTAGTTGCAGGAAATGGAGTCCAATTGGTACGATGCAAATGATTTATTATTCTTTTTTTTATATTAATTGCAGTTAATTTTGCTCCCCATTTGTAATCTTGAAAAAGAGAGTAAAATTCTACTTGATTGGTTTAAACATAATGATATTAAACTTATATTTAACTGTCGTGTATCAAATGCTTTATCTAGTGTAAGCAAATATATGACTTTTTCAAAAAAAAAAAATGTTTTTCTTCTCTTTCATTCTTTCTCGACTTGGCTAATGTCCGTTAATCTAGATGTTACATAGTATATCATGAATATTATAAATATAATTCATCACAAGGCTCTTAAGGTGATATAAATGATAAAAACTCTTCATTCAAAATTTGCTTTTAAGAGATCTTTTAGTATTCACGAAAGAAATCTTACAATTGCTTATGGCAACTTACCTGAAATCACATTTCAACATAAACCAGAAAATAAAATTTTTCTCGGAGAATATATTTCAAACTTCCAATGCTAAATATATCTCTTGTGGAACCAAATCACGATATTATATTGGCCCAAAATTATTGAAAGTCATTCCACAAAAAAAAAAAAAATTTAAGGAAAACATTCAACAATTGAAACCAAAGTGTCTATGCAATATGTGCAAGATATACATACAAGGTGTTGGTTTGTTTGAATTAGCTTGAATTTAATTACTTCATTTTTATCTCTCTTTTTTTTCCTTCATGCGAACATAATAAATACTTTATTGGAATTTTATACATTTTTTACTTACAGTAAACCATCTAGAAATAAATGAATAATAATAAGTATAATAACTTAGTGAAATAGCAGTCTAATTCTAAACCAATCAAAACAAACCAAAATAATGCGTATCATTCTTTTGTTAGTGATAGCAAATGAGCAACAAAATAAATAGAGTAAAATATTACAAATATAAAGTAAAATGAAGTAAAATGTAATTGTCAAAAGTTGTCGCATTCCTCCTTTAAGACCAATTCCAATGAAGTTTCACTTCCTTCGTGTATCGTAAATGTTTCTTTTCCTGTAATGTCTTTGCCCAGATTTGTATGTTTTGAAAGTTTTTTCGGATGTTTTTCAAAATTACCTAGTTCAATACATTTTTCGTGCTTCACGAGATGATTTTTTAAATTACCCATCTTTCCAAACCTTCTATTACAAATGTCACAGATGTATGGTTTTTTAACAGTATCTTCAAAGTGTGTTTTCTTATGTCTCTTCAAAATATCCATTCTTGCAAAGCCTTCATCACAAATCTCACATATGCATGATTTACTGTGACTGGTTAAATGAATCTTTCGTGAATGATTTGTTTTAAATGCTTTCGTGCACCATTGACATTTGAATGGTAATTCTCCAGTGTGGTCCATTTTATGCATCTTTAAACCATTACCTGTTTTGAATCTTTTGTTGCAAATGTCACAAACGAAAGTATGCTCAGTACTATGTGTCACCATATGCCTTTTTAATGATGATATGTTTGTAAACTCTTTTGAACAAGAATGACATTTAAATGGCAAATCTCCAGTATGGAATTTTTTGTGTGCATTCAAGTTAGAGGCTGTTTTGAATGACCTTTTGCAGGTATCGCAAGTAAAGGGTTTTTCAGTTGTATGAGTTATCCAATGGCTTTTTAAGTGAGAAATGATCCCAAATGCTTTTGGACATGAATGACATTTAAATTGTAAATCTCCAGTATGAATCCTATTATGCTGTTTTAATTCGGCGATTCTTTTAAATGACTTTGTGCAGATATCACATACAAAAGGTTTTTCAGTGGTATGCACCAATAAATGACTTTTTAATTGAGGAATCGACCGAAATACTTTTGGACATGAATGACATTTAAATCTTAATTCACCACTATGAATCCTTTTACTCTGTTTTAATTCGGTGATTCTTTCTAATAGTTTTTTATCACAAGCAAAAGGCTTTTCAGTGCTATGCATCACTAAATGACTTTTTAAATTGGAAATTAACCTAAATGCTTTTGGACACAAATGGCATTTGAACATTTTTTCCCCAATATGATGTGTTTTCTCATGCAATTTCAACTTTCGAAGTTCGAAAAAGGATAGATCACATTGTTTACATTTGAATGGTTTTTTATTAGTATGCCATGTTATAATGTGTAACTTAAGTTCTAGTTTGCTGTCATATGATTTTTTACACTCATCGCAATTGTAACGCACTTCACCTGATGGCAACGTAGTACAAGTGTAATGTCCACTTTTTTCCCATGTAGGAGCTGCGCACAGGAGATACATTTGTTCGTCATTTTTCATACTTATCATCTATAAAACAATATTTAGAGGTTAGTTGAAATCATTAAAGAAAAATGAATATTATGGGGGAAAGTGCAGAGTTAAAAGTTTCTGACATAAAGAGAATTATGTAATTAAACAGAACCAATATGTATGTTTCTATCCGTTATTTTTATTCTATTGAAATAGTCAAATCATTTTTTCTGTTTCTGTGGCATTTTACATAAACTATAATAATATCTATAACAGTTGGACACTCTTTCTGAAAAGCCCCTTCTTTCGTGAAACGGCGGAAATAAAAAGAAATACCAAGGCTGATTTTTTATTTGTACAGAGAACTTACATCGTGTTAATACTTGATAACTGATAACTAAAATTCGTATTTGAGAATTCCATGATACGATAAAAAGAAAAATACTTTGTGAACATGGCTAAATGTATTATGCTAATAATATATTGAATATAACATAGAAGGATTGAGATCGGAATTTTTTGTAGTTTGAAACACACAATACAGGCTAATCTGATCACTTTCTTTGATATATCCATAAATTATGACTTACATTTTTTCGAAAAAAGTTAAAGTAAAACATAATTGGTTTTATTTTGATGTTGACTAATCATTTGACATTTTTCAAAAATATGGAGAACGAAATGTTTAACTGTTACACAATTTAAATGTTTATTAGCTTTAATGAATTTAAGAAACAAAGCGATATGATTTTTGATAAGAATGTGTTAATATAGTAGAATTTATTTTTCATTTTTACTTGTTTTTTCTTTTTATTATCTTTAGTTAACAAGATTGATGTGTACTTGATTGGCGACTTCGAAATATAAATGGAGTACTTTGTAACATTTTTGAAGGATACAAAAGCTCATTATCTAAAAAACTCTCTACAATTTTGATGTAGCTTTCGCGGGCCCCAAAAGATCTTCTTTATGCCCCTCCAAATCGAATATTCTTCATTCACAAAAGAGTAGCCTTATATTGGTCAATGACAAGAATAATACTGACTCTGTTCAGATGACTCTAACAAACTTCTATTTTGTGAACTTGAAGAACTAATGAGGGCCCTCTTCATAACAGGCCTTTGATGAAAAATCCCTACAGAAATAAGTCTGAGAACATACTTCAGAAATATATAACGTTTTGCATATCAGAACAATTCAGGTAAATAGCGTTT
>JAUKPT010000699.1:0-18229 GCA_032273505.1 Nanomia bijuga
ACCTTGATACATGCACAATGGCGACTTCTAACCTTAATTATTTCTCTCGTTTTAAACAATTTTTAATAAAACCGAAAGTGCCTTAGATTTCCTGGAAGACTAAACACTGCAGAAAATATATCATTTGGGTATACGAATCCTTCCTTAAAAAACAAAATACAGTATTCAACAGGAAAGTGGTAAACTCGAAATCGCTGTACTGATGACGAGGTATGTAGTATAAAACGTCATACGTGAAACTCTTGTTGCAACTAATCTTAGCGATGGCAGTTCATTGATAAGTTTTTAAATTTATGTCCTCACGTTTAAAAAAGAAGTTGTTAAGGGGCTGTCTCAAAAATATGTTCCGGATAAATCTTTCAACAACGTTATATATCAATATCGAACGAAACCGCATAAAATTGTTTTGTGAACGTTCCAAATTATTTTTATTTCGCTTAAGCTTGTTGATAAATCGTTCAACTCGTTCGAATCACATTAGGTGTAAATGTTAAAAAAATATTATGCGTCTACCAGTCGGAATATAACAGAAAAGGGATTTTTTAGTCTAACTTTCGATATAAAGAAACATTTAGTACAAGTAACGAAAATTCACAAAATGATTGAATTAATGTACTTGAAGTATATAATATAGATTTGATGAAAATAGAGTGAAAATTAAGATTGAAGTCAGTTATTTAAAATCAGTTCGCAAGAAACGTAAAATTTGTTAATCTCTAGTAGCCTTGTTATAACAATTGTTGGATGAATAGTTAGCAAACCATACCTTTTTTTTTCATCTACTTTTCATGTAAAATCCAGTCATCTAATCCATTTTTGAATTTGAATATTTTGAAAATGCACTTTTTTCTAGGGTGCCTTTTTTATACTGGAATGGACCAAAAAGCCCCTAAAAATGAGGGTTCTACGTTGAAATTTTCTTGGGACTTTTTTTTGGTGAATATAGACATGATGACGGTATCAAAATATTTTAAATACCATTTCTTCTAATCTATTCCAGGTGAAACATGGGATGACTGGACTATAATTGTACCTTATTTTCGAAAAGATGAAGCAGGATTTCAGAAGTCACCGATAGAGTTTATAATTTGTTACCTGCAATGTTCTCCTATAGAATATCTTAAGTTAAAAGTGCGTGATTAAAAATTCTGTAAAATGCTAAATGAATCATATAAGTGTTTTTGGAGTATTTTATTACGAGGGAAAATGTTTAGTTGGAAAATTATCAAGTCTAAACCCCTTTCCTTATAACATTTTTACACCTAGTTCAGTGGCGGATCTGACCCATTTTCTGAGTGTCTTCAAAAATTATTTTCCCACTTAGCTATAAAATTGAAACACTAGAAACGCATGGGAGAACATACTCAATGGACCCATTTTCCAGTGTTTGCCATCATCTTGAACTCAGTTTAACAATCTATAGGGCCAACTTAGTCTTAAATGATAAAAAATACTGCTAAAAAGAATTGCTCTTATCAAAAATGAGTGTCTTCACGAAGACACTGAAGACACTCCAGATCCGCGACTGTAGTTGGTATGATCACCTATAAAACTCAGCGTTATTCTAAATAAAAAAAATTCAATATCACTGCTTTAAAACCCTTGTTTAATTATTCAACTTAGTATGAATAGTTAATAAATTGATATAATCACTAATTAATTACAATGTTTTTTATCATGTTTCGATGACATGTTGTTATTATTATTTCGACAGTGCGCAGTGAGAAATGTGATTTGACAACGATGTGTGACATAAATTAATAAAATGAAGAGGAAAATGAAAAGAAGGAAATTGCTTTTTTTTTTGAGAAGGAAGGAGGAAAAAGAGAAGTACAACGGTAAATATTTTGGCCAACAGCGCCCCCCCTGGGGGGAAGGAAAAAGCAAAATTTGGAAAATGGGGAAGAAATAAAAATATTTCTATTGTTTTGCACCCTAAAATAGGGAAGAAATAAAGCAAAAAGAGCGAAATGGTGGGGGGAAGAAATAAGAACTTTTGGCCAAAATATTTACCGTTGGAGAAGTATAATCAGACAAACGCCGTCTCCTCCTTCTGTAAACAACTGTTCATGACTCATTTTCTTTTAAATCGTTCAAACTATTTTTGAAATCGCATAAAATCGTTCAAATGTGGAACATATATTTGAGACGATCCCTAAGGGGTCAACAACACAAAATACACTTCTCGTATAAGGGAACATCCAAAAACCAGAAAATTACATCATCATCATAAATCTGATTGCTTCATTCAAAAAAGAAATGTCAAAAATTGGTGATATCATTTTTAAATGAACCAACAAGAATCTTGATGATGTAATATTAAACCAATCATAAATAGTCAAATCAGCCAAATAAAATCAAATCCTTGATTCTCATCCCGCCCGCGTTTATCCATACTTCATTTTTTTTTTCATTAAAACACATAATGTCTTACTTCATCTAGTTTCACACTTCTAAATATCCTGACATTCCTGATAAAGGTAAAAATAAGGTTAAAAATGTATTAGATAGCTGGATTCAGCATGAAAAGTAGATGAAAAAAGGTATGGTTTGCTATGTTTTGATGTGATGTATAAAGTTCTCAAAAAAACGCTGATCCGGCATAATTTCGCCCATTTCGCCAATTTCAATCTCAATTATCTTGGGAAGAAGAAATCCAAATTTTGAGATGTAGGGTTGGTCTAAAACACGACGAATATATAATCCGTGTTAAGGAAACCCAAAATGATTATATTCAAAATAATGTTTTGAGGAATCTGTTAATTGGAGATGAAAAATGGGCGCTATAAGTAGCAAAAAAAAAGAATAAACCGGAATTTGCTATTGAAGAAATTGAAGGAAGACTTGTTCTAGCTTATGGGCTTCTTTCATTAGTAATGTCTACATCACTTTCTTTGCCCAAAAACAGATGCGGTTCCGTTTTGATGAAAAAAGACGTTATTTGATATATGAAGAAGAGAAAGATTTCGAAAAAAGAAATGTTTTTGAAACACGTTACGTTTTTATTAAGATGAAACATCTGTCCAATAGAACCACTTGATGAATTGAGCAAATATTATTGAGAGTAGAGTTTTAACTATAAAGAAACAAATAAAATACAAACTAAAAAAGTGAAAACCCTGTTTTCCTATTTACATTAAAAAAATAAAAATTCCATAAAAAAATAAATTAAAGTATTTATCAATAAAAAGTTAGAAACAAAATATTCTAATAAGTTTTTTAGAAAAACTTTCCGTGAAAAAGTCACATTCGTCGAAATATTAAAGATAAAATACCCAAACTAACTATTATTATGATATACAACAATTTAAGATATAAAGTTAAAAACAAAAGAAATATTTTTTTGTTTTAATTTTGCTTACAAAAGCATATCTTGCTTACAGTTTTAATATGTAATAAATGAAGAGAGAAACTGCAAAAAGGAAAGCAGATTTGCTCTAATTCCACGCAAGCGTCTAAATTGTTATTACTTAGATGATTGACACATCAAAAAGTGCGATAACAATCTAAAATCGACCAGCTGTTCTTTCCTTGAAATCAGTTTCAAGTTGAAACAGACATATCTCAATTTATGGACGATTTGACTTTGAGGCTGATGAGGGTTATTTATTTATTTATTTAAGAAATTCTTTAAAACTAAAGAAAGGGTTTGTTAAGGTAGCATATTGTATGATGAGGTGCCTCAAATTAAGGGTACACTCATCACCCTAATAAGCGTCCCCCCACTTATTTTTTCGCTCTTATGAAGACCCCCTCCCCGCTCCGCTAATTATATTTGGATGATTTCATTATTTACTAATATGTAAATAGAGCATTAATTTTCTAATTTCATTATTCGAAGTATCAAAATCTAGATAAACACATTTTCAATATATTTAACCATTATGTTTCGCAAAAATTCGTTAAAATTTATTGCAAGTTAGGAAATCCGCTGCTTATTCCGACCCCCTATTAGGGTGATGGTTTTATTTCTTGCTGCCTCGACCCCTGAAAATCTAGAAGATAATAAAATACATTATGCAAAACAAAAAAATAAATACAATTCAATACAAAAATAATATCTGTGTACAACACACCCAAGGGATTGTCTACAAATTATGGTAAAATTTGCCGTTTGATTGGTTCAAAGTTACATCAAAAATCTGATTTATTGATAATTTGATAATTTGTAACAATCAAAAATAATGATAGAAATGTTTATGTGAATCAATCAGTTTCTTGATGATGTAACTTTGAACCAATCAAACGGCAAATTTTACCACAACTTGTAGACAATCCCTAAGAAAGTGATGTAAACTTTCTCCTATTTCACAACTATTCCACAGGAATGAGAAAATATTTCCACTGATGTTTGACAGGATGTGTCAGAATGCATAAACGAACTTGACCTCCGATTCAGATATTTCAAGTAAAAAAGTATTTGGAATTCGGTTACGGTATTTTTAACATTTGATTAAAGTTATGATAATAAAAACTAGGTCGATAGGCTGACACGGGTGTACTGTAGAGGTATTTTTCCGAGCACCATTTTAAACAGGGCTTTTTTTTGCCCGAAATGAGACCCTTATCTACAGAAAAGTTTACAAAATCACTTTTTATGTATCACTGAAGTTTATGGACTCTTTTCTAGAAGATAATTTAAAATTTAAAATTTCTACGGAAATCGAGAATTAGAAACGCCCCATTTCCGCGGCACATCCCGTCCGTGCTTATATGGAAGTCACGAGAAAAAAGCACACCAGATTTCAAAAAAATACTAAAATTAAAAATGCAAGTTTAAAATACTGCTTTAGGGACATATGACGACCAACTTTGAAATGATGATATCCCCGTTATCCCGGTACCTTCAACTCCACCCTTGACTGGATTAAGGGGGCGGGGATCCAAAAAGTGGCAAAAATCAGTGGAAGTCATATGTTTATTGGTCCCTTAAATAACTAAATAAATATTCACAAAATGGAATGAAGTTTATCCATGTAGTATCTGCCAAAATATTCCATCTTTATACGCAGTCAATCTTCATATAATATTGGTTCCTCGGAAAGTGGAAGATCCAGCGAAATACCATTTGCGGACTTTAAAAGTGACCTCATTTTGAGAGGGATCCAACTGGTACCGAACTTCGATGCAAGCGATGAGTATCAACAAACACGCGACTCCGCTCTTTCGGTGTGTACGCTTCTCGCTGTGTTGTCGAAAACTCGCGCAGCCCTCGAATCGGTTCAACGATATACGACTTTTTGAGATTCTCGATGGCGACAGGATTCGGTTCGAGTTTCTTGACACCGAGTATCGATTTGTAGGCAGAAGTGTACGACGACACGTTGTCGGTGTTACCGAGATTATTCTCGTGCAACGTGAAACTTCGGTGCATGCCCTCGTTCCTCATCTTGGAGTAATCCCCACCTAAAGATGATAACGTATTCATTATTATAATAAAATTAACATACATATAGTGAGAAAATAAAGTTTCATTTGACGTAAAAAGAAGAAAATAAATGTTGTAAAAGAACTGGGGGAAAGTATAAACATAGTGTGATCCCAAAAGAATTTTTTAGGATGGGATGGAACCTTCTGAAAATCGCTAAAAGGCGTGGGATGAGAATTTAGCTGAATAAAGGGTTGGGAACACTAAATCATTCTTATCGTGGTATCTATTTTTGAGGCTGTCGTCTCTTGAGCGAGCGTCCAAAATTCTTGAAAAGTTTTTTAAAAATATTCCCTGACTTTTCTAGGTTTTCCAGATCTTCCCAGACCAGATTTTCCCTCCTGACTTTTGCAGGTTTTTTCCAGAGTCCTGACATTCATGCAGATATCGTCACGGATGGCTCTTGATACTCGAATACAGAGTACTAACGATTTGATAAGAGAGAAAATTATTTTTGTTCTTTTACTAGGAATTCTAGAAGCAATAAGAGTAAAGAAGGAATTTGCTGATTAATTGGTTCAAAATTACATTACCAATAGCCTGATTGGTTCATCATTTTCGCAGTTTTGAATTATGACATTTCTTAAACCAATCAGATTTTTGAAGTAATTTTAAACCAATCAATAGTTAATTTTTACCAATAACTTGTAGATTAATCCCTAAAGTAAATAATCCACCTCACCTTGCATATGTTGAAACGTCGAATTTGTCGTCGTTTCGTAACTCGTTTTACTATCACCGAAATCGACAGTCGACGCCGTATGACGATTCGACGCGTCGACGATCAGATTACGGAAATTCGTCGGCGGCGCCGTGAAACTCGTGCTATTCATCGTCGTTGCCCGCCGCCCAGCGACCGGGATCCCATCGCCAGGAGGGAAATTACTTTTTCGCATGTCAAGCGGAGCAGCCACAGCCAAATCAGCTGCGGAACGTTCGCCAAAATCGCCATAATCATGACCCACAGTCTTGAAATTAGTCATACGTTTATCTCCGTTGACGAACTGCGTCTTCAACAGATCAGCTAATTTCTGACGTTCATTTGACGACGGCGACGTCGTAGAAATCGGAGGAAGTTTTTTCTTATAATCCATTTGATGGGTAGACTGAAGTAAGTTCGCTTCGTTGCCACCACCACCTGGTAAAGACGTCTTAGGGTAATGTATGTGCTCTGGAATAACAGCTTTACTGTGGCCATAATATGCAGGTAATTCTCGCTTGCTTGTTGTGCCAAACATGTCGTTGCCATGGCTACGCACGTCTCCTTTCAGTACATTGACAGCGCCACTCGAAACGTTCGCAACTAGCGCTTCATTCGTGGAGTTCGCGACATATTTGTGAGGAAAGTCTTCCTTGTACAGACTCTTTGTTCAGATCTCTTTTAATCGATCTCCCTGTGGAATAAAACTTTTCATCGGTTCTTTGCTGACACGTGACTTGTTTTCAACGACGTCCATTGGATAATGAAAAGCATTATTTGTTGTTGTGAACGTCTCTGCACGGCTGTCGTGATCCAATTTGAAATTCGTTTTGGTGAGTGTGTTTTTAGAAATGGGGTTCTTCGCGGGGGGACCGTTACGTCTACAAAACTGCTCTTTGTTATGCGGTGATCCCCATGCATTATGTGTGCAGGGGGAGGCTTCTGGGTAGTCGAGACACGGTTTGCTTTCTGTGGAAGATAATAATTTTGGAATGTACTCGTGTGGTGGAATGCTTCTTGGACGTCGCCGATATTGAAATGTGACGACGCAAGAAAATCGACGCCAGTTTTGATAGGGGGTATTTGTACCTGTGTAGCCATGATTAGGTTTGTTTTTTTTAAAACCTAAAAATAAAATTTCAAAAAAGATTGTAATAGATAAACTTAAGCTCGTGTTTTTTTAGACCTTTACAGAATTTTTGACTGAAAAATGACCTATTATTTTCACCAAAAAGTATAATAACTTTCCAGAAAGCTACGTTATCAATACACAATTTGACACCTTTCTAAAACGTATTTTCAATGATGTAAGTTGTCATGATCAAGAGGAAAGAAATTTGTTTTCTAAAATTATGGTTGGTTGTGCGGTTAAGAAAATCTTTGTCATCGATGCTTGGTAAAACAGCCATTCCAAGAATTTTGAGGCACCAAAATTCCAGTTTTTCAGAATGAAGAGAAAAATTTCCAAAAGTCCAGAGTTCTCCAAAAAAAAGGCAAAATGTACAGAGTTTTCCAGAGCTGAGCCCCGAGGGGTAAATCACTGACTTCAAAAGTGTATGAGAGTAATGTTTAAACAGGCTATGCCGGATGACCAACCCCAAAAAGGGAGAAATGGGGGAGAAATAAAGAGGTTTGATCTTTCTCAGACAAACTTTAATAAAATAAAAAAAGAATAATATGTACAATTTCTTAATAATTTAACCACTTAAATTTTTTTCAAAATCTATTTGAAGAAAAAAATGTTTTGTCACCAACTGTGACGAGTATCAGATGAAACCATATTCATATCAAAACTGCAATACGCGTGGTAAATTAGTTTTATTATTTATATCTTCGGAACCACAAATATTCAAATACGATCTTCTTATCTATTAAATTCAAATACGATCTTTTTACTAAAATAGGTTTTAATCTCAACTTGAATTAATATTCCTTCAAAACAAAAAGTCTTATATCTGGAAAGCAATTATAGAAGTTAACATTAAGATAAAAGGGTTTGTTAGAAACATAAGAACCACCATTGGTTTACCCAATATACCCAACATTTCCCAGCATTTTCTATAACATTTCCAGATCATAGTTTGCACCTAGGACTCAACCCCACCCTACAGACCCTGCAGTGGCAATCCTATCTTACCCCCTGCAATTGTTTTAAAGTTAACGTGATATATATAACATCAAAAATAGGCATTTTTATTCAACATTTGTTTTTTCAACACTTAGACAGAGGCAATTGCAGGGTGCCCAGCACATTTATCGATTTATTTCCAGGGTTTTCCAGGTTTTCAAGGGGAAAAATGTTTCATTCTCGCGATAAAGTCAAATATTTTTGCCCCAAACATTGTTATAAGCCATTCTTGGAGACTAAGAGAGAAACCATCTAATGAGATGAATAAAAAGTAGTAGTACATAGAACATGTGTGATTTCCAGGGGTAATTAAATCAATTTCCAGGAGATTCCAGGGGGTATTTCCAGGGGTGGAACCATTCCAGGGGTTATCAAGGGGTTTCCAGGAGTTCCAGGGGTCACTGGGCATCACTATGTCATCTTTCAACACACTTCCATTCATGTAAGTTAAGCATCGTCGTCATGAGATACTTACTGGAATGGGGGACGCAGATGGTAGAGGCGAGTGTTATTAAAAATGAAGCAAAAATTGCACTTGACTCGGGCTCTTAGCGAGGGCACATTAATTATCGTTAGGCAATGCTGACAGGTCGACCCACGCCATGAGAGGGAAATTGGGCAGTCAATTGGTAGCTGACGAGACTCTAGGTGGGACTTCAGTCATTGCCTCGATAAGCACGTAAAGAGCTTGTGCATGCATGTCCTATCATAAATGCGAACCAAAAACAATTAATTCCACCCTCGGTTATCCTCTTACCTCAACCCCACAATATAATAGATAAAAGATAAAATGGTCAACCATGGTTTTAGTTATTGAATTGAATTCAGGACAGTTTCAAAGACAATATGGTGGAGCTATTGATATAAGAATAAATGAAAAAATAATAACAAATGTTAAAGCATCTCAACCCCTCCCTGTGTGGGAAGCCTCTTCCTGGATTTTGAAAATACCCAAACCCTACAGATAGAAACTTATCAAAAAATTCTACCCCCCCTTCTTCTCTGCACATGAAAAAACATTGAGATGATATAATATCTATTAAGCTATTTGTTTGTAATTGCATTTGTCAAGGAATTGCTTCAAAATTATGGCCACTTGATTGGTTAAAAATTAAATGAAGATTTTTGATTGGTTAATTTGTCAAAACTGTCATAATCAGTTGTTTTGTCAGATAACTCAAAAGCATGATAACATTGTTTATAAATTTAAGTAAATTTGATTGGCTGAAAATGACTTCATCAAGAATTTGATTGGTTTACTAAAAAAATATTGTCATCATTTAAGCTTGAACAAAATATCAAATGATGACATTTTAAAATGAACCAATCAGATTCTTGATGAGGTAACTTTTGACCAATCAAATGACCAATTTATCTTAGTGAGTAAGTAGACCAATCAGGTAAATTATAATAAAATTTTCAACCAATCAGCTATGCCAATTAAACTAAAATCTTGACTCAATCCCTAAACAAGTAAAGAAGAATCACTCAAAATTGTTTCATTGATTTTTTTCATGACATTCTACAGTTGAAAGAATTTGTGGCGAAAACATTTTGTTACAAGATTTATCTATTCCTATGACTAAAAAGATGAAAAAAAAGAGTTTGAAAGTGAAAAAAGTGAAAAAAAAAGAAAAAATGAAAAAGAAATCACTATGCACTGTTCTGTGGAACAAAGAAAAAGTGCAAAAATCAAAAGAAAGGGATCAAAAGGGAGAGAAAACTTTCTATTTCCATCAAGTCGAATTTTTCAAAACCAAAACCAGTTTTCGCCTTTCAGTCCAGTCATTCTACTGTCATTGGATTGAGCATGAAAAGTAGATAAAAAAAGGTTTGGGTTTTGCTATGTTTAAATATATTTTCTTCTAATTGGTTCCAAGTCAAACGTGGGATGACTGGACTATTTTGCCTACAGTAACTTTGAGCCCTGAAATAATACAATATGCAGTTATAATATTTGACATATGATAAATCAACTGACAGATTGTCTATGTATTAGGTTAATTTAGCCCAATGATTGGTTGGATATTACATCATGAAGATTCTGATTGGTTTACTTCAGACAGAATTTCATTTTGATTTTTCCTGACTTTTTTTTGGCTGAAAACATACCTTTTTCCAGGAAAATAGGCTGAATTACATATGATTTTCTCTGACCCAATCGTTGATTGACAAATTTAATGCCTAAAAATCTCAGGAAAATAGGTCATTTAGCTAAGTCTATGATGGACATATCTCACAAACAAACCAAAAAACCTTTGACAATATGCATATTTCAAAATAAAATTTTCACAATTTAAGAATATCAATTGATTTTTTCATAATGATCCAGAAAAAAATATTGACCATGGCAAAATATTTTCCCTAATCCTTTCCCCAACTTTTTCCCTGACTTTTTCAAATTAATACCTAATTTCCAGGTTTTCCAGGTTTTCCCTGACCAGTCTGAACCCTGTACTTGCAAGTGTCAGGGGTTACTGAAACAAGTCGGAGACTTTTAGGCACTCCTTGTAGAATAAAAATAGGTACCTATACTAAAATCATCAAAATTTCTTAAAGTTCTATCATCTTTCGTCTGTTGAGATTTAATCAATTTATATGTAAACTCTATGAAATATGCTATTCTGATTCTGATGTAGAACGTAACAAATGATTACCTCAGCCAGGTGATGATGTAAACTTCAACTTATCAATGACAATAATGCAATAGACAATCCCAAAATTAAACTGTTAAAGGATAAGGAATCATCTCAAAATATTGTCTAATTTAGACTATTGATTGGTTGGATATTACATCATGAAGATTCTGATTGGTTCATTTAAAAATGATATCATTTTTGAATTTAACAAAAAAATACATCAAATTGTAACATTTTTAATTGAATCAATCAAATTCATCATGATGTAATACTCAACCAATCAACCCTAAATTAGAAAAAAACAACATGATTTGGTGTGTTCTAAAACTAAAAAAAATGTTACAATAATCTTTACTGACACAGAGATGGTTCATACAAATTCCCAGATCATTGCTGTCTTTCCTAAATGAAGCTGATTAAAATTCAAAACATATTTGGTCAATTTCGGGAAATCATCAAGCATTTTCGTCATAATGTTGTTTTGTAGTTTCGACTCCAAAATGGCTTGAAGATGCCCGTAAACATAACAGTCAGCTTCTATCAACTCATCGCCAATAAGGTAGCTTGTCTTCTCCAACTTCGTTGCGATACATCTGTAAATGTTGTGCAGTTCTTGTTTGATCTCTTCTTCAGATTTACCGAGAACACCGACACATTTCAGATACCTCTCCACTTCCCATTGTTTCTTCAAGCAGAGGACTTTCTTCAACGGTTGCGGGTAGTTGTAACCGTACCGTTCTAATGTGTTGGTACGATTAAGAGGATCGATCCAAGCGTAATACATTTCTATGGGGACTAATTTAGTCTCGATGAGAGAGATGACACCTTGGATTACCATGTTATCTTCTGTGCTTATGTCGTTGTTTAAAACAAACGATTTCGAATACAAATAATCTAAAATATCTTCTTGTGCAACGACTTTGTTTGATATGTGTAGGAATGGCAACTTTGCATTTTTCGGTGCCATAAATTCAGCGTTGTGTCTGCGTTCAATTTTATAGCCATCATCTAGAAAGTTAGAGTTAGGCAAATAGAGCACGAACAACGTGCAGTCGAGCAACGTCCATTAGAAGTTCCTGTTGTTCTAAGTTGGTGTAAACGACAGCATCGCTTGGCCACACCTTTTCTGCGTTTAATGAATTGACGGCATCTTGTACCAGTTTCGAGGATGATGCCGATACGTGAAGCCCTCTTGATTCACTTTTCGACATTTTTTTTGTTTTCTGATTTGAAATTTTAAAATTTAAAAAAATGATTATAAAACTTGGCAATACAATAAAAAAGGACGTTTTCACACAAATCAACATATTATATTAGGGAACGTTAATTATTATGTAATCCCCCAAAAGTCAATTTCGAGCAACCTACCTACCATAACCAGACGTAACCAGAGCACATACTACTTTTATGTAACGTTACATTTTCTACAAATTGGCACCATCAGTGACAAAAGAAGACATGTTTAATATATAAATAACCAGTGGCGGATCTGGAGTGTCTTCAATGTCTTCAAGAAGACACTCATTTTAATAAGAGCAATTTGTGGGTGTAGTTTATTATTATCTAAGACTTAACTGACCCTATGAATTGTTTAACTGGGTTAAGAAAGGTCCTGAAGTAAGGTTTTTCATGCGTTTCTGGTGCTTCAAATTTCGAAATATCCCATAATTTTTGAAGACACTCAGAAATTGGGCCAGATCCGCCACTGATAACTGTGCCTGATTTTTACGATAAATGGGTTACATAATGGTTATAGTAAAAGACCTACCTACATATACCGTTACCGTTACCTACCATATCAAAGTTACGTAATAATTGAACGAGCCCTTTAATTTGGGAAATCCCTTTAATTACTTGGAGAATATTTCCAAGTAAATACTTGTACAAACAAGTCTCTTCAGAAAGTATCTATAATATTTGATTTACCCCTAATTTTCTGGCCCTAATTTAAGCAAATCTAGAGTCCGGATATCTTATTGGGCTTTTTCCATAATCTGTTTATTGGGGGGGGGGGGGTAATGATCCAATAATGATCCAATAATGATCCGAAACCTTGTAGCAGGGTCTAATCTATATATTAAGGACAGGATTCAATGGTTTAGAACAAGGGCATATTTCTATAACATAAAAAGGGTACATTTTTGGGCAAAATGGTTTCACGCTTATTCAACCTATATTAGCCCCTGTTTAGGTACTCTCTTAAACTTAAACATCAAAAATAAATCATCAAAATGCTTACTACCAGCATATTTGCTGAGGTCAGCATTTTTTGCATGTGGTCATCAAAATTATCCAATTTAGGTCAATTTTCCTTATTTTGCAATGAATATTCCGACCAATTTTACATTGAAATTATCAGTCAGAAAAAATGCCGCGAAACACCGCAAAAAACAGAGCAAAAATAAGAGTGTGGAATTTTGGTGGCTGGGGCATAAATAAGCAATTTTGGCCAGAATATTCACCATTGCATCAAGCATTTGATTGGTTTAATTCTAAATGTAAAAAATTGATTTTTTGATAATAATATAGAAAATGATAGAAAATGATAGAAAATCTTAAATGATCCAGTCAGAATATTTATGATGTAATTTACAACCATCAAGGTGTAAATGGGTGTAAATTAATCTCTGAAAAAACGTTCGAGATTTCTGTACAGACAATAGGATTTCATTGAGATTTCCAAAAAATAGAAATTATTGTGAACGTGCAGAATTACTTATAATTTGTACACAATCCCTAAAAAATAAGGTACCAACATTATTGTCTGACTAACACTTGGTATAAATATGAGAAGGCATGTTTCAATCTCAACATTAATTATATATTATATCAACTAGACGACAGTGACTTAAGAACTATCGCCAAATTTCGGCCATTTAGCCATTTGATTGGTTAGAATGTCACAGTTTGATGTTTTGTTAATTTCCAAAATGAAGAAAACATTTCTACATTAAACCAATCAGAATCTTGATGATGTAAATTCCAACTTATGTAATAAAAAGATTGAATTAGTCATAATTTGGCGATAATTCATTCGTAAGATTAAAAACACTCAAATCATAATGCACAACATGCACAGACACACAAGACACACATCTATAACAAAAACGGGTATACATGGTTATAGATAAGAGTATGTATTTCTTATAGATGCATACACATAATCCTTCAAACACAAAAAACAAAAACAAATTCTTAACTACACATTCATATAAAAGCATACACTTTTAATGAGACTGATGTCTATTTGTCTCTTTCACAAGCATACACACACAAACATTATGAAAAAAGAAATGAAAATTACTTATTTATTAACTACACACACACACACACATACAGACACACATACACTGACACACATACACATACATAATCCTACGATAAATAACAAAAATATAATTTCTTATCTACACATGCACACATGTACTCACACACACACTTATCACTTACAATCAAGAGTGGTGTATATGTGTAACACTGTCATATCTCTTCGAATAATCTTTAAACACTCACTCTCTACTCTTCTTATCATGAAACATGTATCTCTCGTTTTAATGACGTTGTCTCACGCACACACATACAGTAATAATGGATTATCACGAGTGTCTGCGAATTATCGGTAAATCTGCCATTTAATTGGCTGCAAATTCCATCATCAAGGATCTTATTGGTTGCTTTCAAAATGTCACCATTTGATTTTTTGTTAAAACTTAAAACTGATGAATTTTTTAAGTGAACCAATCAGGTTATTGATGATGTTTTTTTGAAGCAATGAAAGAGTGAATTTATTGATAATTTTTAGACAACCCCCATGTTTATTGTTTGGTTTGGTTTTATGTAATTTTCTTGGCAAAACTTCATAGAAGCATATACTAATATCTTTTAATTTATTCAAATATTAAATAATTGTTAACAACCTATAGGTTAAGAAGTTGTTTCATTGGTCATATAAGTTCGGATTGGTCAAATCGAAAATGACATAATTTGATGTTTTGTTAAAACTAAAAAATTATCAACGTGAACCACACATGAATCTTGATGACGAGATTTTAAACCAATCAAAGAACAATTTTACATATCAATTGTAAGACAATTTGTTTCTTCATACTAATAATCCATCTTTACTCTCTGATAGAGTAGAGGAACAGATTAAAAGACACAACAATATCTATGAATTGTATGCAAAGAAAAATGATTAGAATTAATATGATGTTTCATCTATACATAAAAAAAATTCTCAACTCTTTAATCGAAGTTATTGTAATTTTTTTCTAACTTGCTTTTTTTTATTTGCATATAAAACTTTAAAACAATGTTTATACACTTGAAAAGGTCTAGACACCGATTCAAGACATTTAATTCTTTACTCTCGTGATCTGATTAAATGTTTCAAAGAAAAGAGAATGAGTGTGAGTTAGATAAGGGATCGTCTATAAATCATCTATTTCATTGGTTAAAGATTACATCATCATGTTTTTGATTGGTTCAATTCGAAATGTCACAAATTGATGCTTTGATAAGAATAAGGGGGAAGGGTTCTGCTAATCCGGCAGTATCAACTTAGTGGGGTACTACCTTGGCTTCTGGGTACCGACCCAGTGCAGTGTGAAAAGTGGTCCTAGTAGTACCCCAGGGTACTGAGCATATTTCAGCATATTTCAGTAGGGGTAACCCTCACACAGTACCATGTTTCAGTAGTGCCTACCTACCCACCTATCTAATATCTAATTCTTAACTTGGGTTGTTAAGTTGATAACTCAATGAAACCCAATGAAATTAATCAACTAATCAACATGATTTATAATATTTCCCACACTTTCCGACATATTCTGACATTTACCGACATATTCCAGCATTTTATGACAATTTCGGAGAAATGTCAGTGTGGTCTGCAAGCATTCTCGCAAGGTGAAGTTGTGAAAGTAACATGGACATATTTCATATTTTTCGAAACTGCTATCCTCAAGTTTTCCACACTTATTCTCAAATTTTGCTGCACATTTTTCTCAGAAAACATTCTGCATATTTTTGTTGAGATAGTTTTCAACCAATCAACAAACATTAATTTTATGAATAATTTGTAGAGAAACATTCAAGCAGTCTAGACAGTGAGATAAAAAGACATTCACATTATTTCATTCTTTCTGCTACCACTATTTTTTAAAATTCCATTTATCTTATGGACATTAATTATTCAAATATTTTTGAAAACTGTGTTTTTTATTTCATTTTCTCACCATTTTATGAGAATTTCAAAGGGCTAAGTTTAAGTTTCGATTTCTAAGAATTTGTCTACAAATCGCAAATATTACATAATATCATACATTGCATAAGAATTTCGAAGCATAAGCATTTTCAAGCATCGTAAATCCTTGATTAAAAGCGCTGCGTCACTTATTCAAAACTAGAATTAAGGGTAGCGCTTTATCCCCCCTTCCCCCCTCATTGATTATGTAATATGAGAACTATCCCATAATAAGTTTATGATGAGTTTTGGGGATCATTTTTAGTTGATAAGATATCATGTGTAATAAAGTATGCTGTGTATCTGATTAATTGAGATTCCATAAAACATCAAATGGTGACAATTTAATGAAATGTCAAATTTATTGACAATCCATTGCATAGTTTCGGTTTTTAACTATATCTTTCTTTGGGTCCACCTTCAATTTAAATAATATACAAATAAAAAGTAAAATTACCATCTTTTTAGTTGAAAATTCTGGTTCAAAATGAAAATTCAAAATCTCACCATTTGATGCTATATTAAGACTAAAACTTATGATGAAATTATTAAGTGAACCGATCAAAATCATGATGATATAATTTTGAACAAATAAAATGAAAAATCATTGCCATCTGATAACTTAATATAATATAGGAGAAAAGTAATCCCAATAAAATTCATTATTACAACATTATTACATTTTCGCGAAAATTTAACGTCGTTATTTATTTCTTAAATATTAAGAGTAATAATCAATTTTATTGGGATTACTTTTCTCCTATAGAATGAAAAATATAGCGATAATTTGTAGACACTCCATCTATAGAAATAATAAGAATAATAAGATTGTTGTGTAGACAAACCCTGGGGACACCAGACAAAACGTACACTTACAATATAAAATTATACTTTTATAGTAGGGATTTCTTTTTTTGACTTTCGTCCTCGGCACATTAATTGTAGCGAAAACTATATATTTCGCAGTATTCTTCATATTCATGCTTTTCTACATTTCATGTTTTGATTTTCTAAAAGCAAAAAACAATAGGAAATTAAGCATAAATATAGAGAAGTAGCCTTAAACAGAATCAGATAAAAGGGAGGTGTTCATTGTGCAGGGGTTTTACTGTAAAATTCTATACCTAAAAAAAGAAGATACTGAAGTCAAGCAGTTATTTCTAAGGGTAATGTCAACAAAGAATGAGTAAATTTGCCTTAAATTTGCCTGATTGTTTGAAAATCGCTTCATCAAGATTATTATTAACCAAGAAGGAATTGTCTGCAAATTATCGGTTAATATATCATTTTATTGGTTGTAAGTTTAATTGGTTCACATCATGTTTTTACAAAACATCAAATGATAACATTTTGAAATCAACCAATCCAATAAATTGCCTATAAAACCTATAAATTGCAAACACCCAACCATTAGGTTGCCTGGAATCCCTAACGATTTTCCGATTTTCTCTGTCTACTTGAATCATTGCTATTCATATTCATATTCATATTCTAGAAAGGCTTTCAGTAATTCTTTTACTCAACTAAAACAACTCATGCTTGAGCTCTTTTGAATACTGTTAATTCAAAGGCATTACGTTTTCTCTTATCTATCAATCTCTCTTTTGTCATCGATGTATCATATCAATGTATCCATGACGACGCTGACTGTGTGTTAAATACACACTTCAAAAGAAGTCTGTATTATTTTAGAAGAGATATCCAAATAAACAGAGATCTTATCCTGGTCTATTGTTTCCACGGTTCCTGCCTCAAGTCATCGCATCCTGTTCGTATATGCACATCTTATTGCCCTGTTATGAGTTGTCTACACGTTATCAGTGAATTTGCCATTTGATTGGCCGAAAAACACATCATCAAGATTTTGATTGGTTCATTTAAAAAAATTATAAGAAGTTTTAGGGTGGCTTATGAATCGATTTTGTTACCATGTTGCGTCAATTGACATAAAGCGCCATATTTCTGACTTTAACTATAGAAATAATAAGCTGCATCTAACATTAACATTGTCGCATCATGTGTGTGTGTGTGTGTGTGTGTGTGTGTGTGTGTGTGTGTGTGTGTGTGTGTGTGTGTGTGTGTGTGTGTG
>JAUKPT010000700.1:0-18229 GCA_032273505.1 Nanomia bijuga
GATTATTTCAAAAACCGGAAGGTACTTTCCGTAAAATCACTTGCACGATGTCCTGGCCTTATATTAAGTTCGCCATGGTTCTGATATATCGAATGAATCTTTCTTGAACCTACTGTCATTCCGATAGAGACACATGTTGCAAAATTGGGTTTAAAGAACTTTGCTACTTACAACAATATTCCAAATATTGAGGAGAAGAATAATAATCAAGTAAATATCAAAGTTCCGGGTAGAGAGAAATATGAACTGTTTTCGTTAGAGATTGGTGCGTATGAGTTAAAGATTATTGCGCAACAAATGGTTGAATGGATTGAGATTACATCTAAAAGACGTCGAAGATAACTTTAAATTGGTTGGAAATGAAGCAACATCAAAAGCAGAGTTTCTTTTAAAGATGATTATGGTGAAGACTTTAATGTTGATCATAGTATTTGCAAATTGTTGGGCTTTCACTGTGATAAGAAATTTCAAGGTATTGGAAGATACATTGCAGAGGAGATTATAGAAATTTCTAAGGTTAGTCAATTGAATTTTAGTCTCACTGAAAGTAATTATATCAATGGTAAAGAAGTACCGTTTCTTTATAATTGTGGTATTGATGTACCTGTTGGATATCATTTAGCACGTAAATTGACAGATATTTCCTATAAAAACCTGACTACATCACAAATTTCAAACATTCGAGTTTGGGTTGTTGGCCAAGACGGAGCTCGTGTTAATTAACGAAACGACGATTTGGTTGTCACACTATCATTAACGTTAAAGCAACGAGTCACTCGTGTATTAATTTGATCATGATGATTTCTACGCAATTGTACGTGGGTCCTAATTAAGAAAACCGTATCATGAAGGCACTTAAACGGAGACGAGGCTGTCGTATTAAAGTACGAAAAGGAGCAGCTACTTCACATCGTCGTGGCGAGATGCTTCTTACTTCTCAACAAAGAATGAAATATCAGACGCTTGCAAATGGAAAATCAATGAATTTTACATTCAAGCACAAAGACTTGGAAGAAAATATGAAGCATAAACGTGGATTTCTACCATTACTTGCTGCTGCTTTAGCACCAATCTTGGGTGGAGTAGCTGGTGGGTTAATTGAAAAAGAAATTTATATGACTCCATTTGATTGGCCTCCAACTTATTTTCGTTCAGATAGATAAAATGTACCTCGCAACGGATAAATTATTCAGTTAGTTGAAGGTACTGTGGGAGCGACATGGTTGATTTTCTTGGAGGTTCAGGTGGGACGAATATCCTTTGTGGACCACGTGGACCACCTGGTCGATTCATGTAGGATATAAAAGCATTAACGAAAATATCAAAGACGAGTGGATTATTCAGATATTACATAAAAGATATTTAAGAAAGTTATCATCAAGGCTTAACACCGTATCGCGAACATGAATAATCTACTGGATTGTTGATTACTCCATTACGCTGTTATGACAATAAAGTTTGGGCATTAGATAATGAAGGTGCATTTGACACTACAGATTATACAGTTGACAAACTGGTGTACTGGATAGAGAAAGAACCTAGTGATGGCGATGCGCTTCATTCGATTGTCGGTCCTGCTGGGCCTCAAGGAAAGAATGGATCTGTTGGACCACAATGGAAACGTGGTACTGATGGTCTTGTTAGCCCACCAGGGAAACGAGGATCTCGAGGTCCAGCTGGAGAAAAGGGTCCCACTGATTTACCTGGTAGCGTAGTTGATTTGTGTAAATTTCTTCCAAATGCGACCCTTTAGTTATTTCGAAAATATGACGAAGACAATTGTTATATCGTGATGGATTCTTCAAAAGATTTGGTCAAAGATAAAGAGTTTATCATAGCTTGGCATTAACGAAGTCAAAATGGTTCTGATTTAACTGCTTTAAAAGCAACCAAAGAGATTGTTTTTGTCGAAGAAGGACGATATGCTCTTGGTTTTAAAAATTCCACTTATATAAATAATATTTCGCGTTTTTTATCGAATTTTGAGGATTCGTATAGTTTTCTATGCATTACATTTCGTACATCTGGTAGTGGAGAACAGGTATTGATAAATTATCATGAAACATTTGCTTGGAGGGAGATTGTAGTAACTCAAACTGAAATTTATATAGATATCAAAGATGATGGTTTTAATAAAAGACGTACAGTGATTCAGCATGATACAAGCAAATGGACAATACTTTTTGTTGAAATTGCTGATAGATTTGGTAAGAAGTCTTAAGGGAAGCTATTTTAAAGATAATGATTTCAATTTGACAGGATCTTTCGATGCCGAGACAGTTGCGGATGAATTTTTGGGGGTTTTCTTGATAAGTAGGGATGGTAAAAGTTATTTCGCAGGTGAAATTGACAATCTTGAACTTGGATATATTGAGAAGTCAAAGACTATTCCAAATTGTATGAAGAGTCTAATGATGAAAAATCAAATTGTTGAATAACCTATTGTTTTACGTATGAATATTGTAAGTAGAATATACAAGTATCAATTGTCGAGGTGGGCCGCTGAGGCAAGTTTAGACCCGCGAGGATAATTGTATTTGTATTGTAGGGTATATGATATGAATAGATTGTAAAATTATACTAATTGTATTATTATTATTATTATTATTATTATAATTATTGAAGAAGAAAAAACTAAAAAATGTAATTCTTGCGTAGTTTCTTTCTTAACCTTTTGTTTCATTTTGCTTTGCGGATCCTGCAAAGTACCCTTGTGGTGCATGTATGTTACTTGCTAAGTCTAGTTCAGACGGGTGGGGATGTTTACCTGTTTCATTTTAGGACTCGGGACCGTCATTTTTTGATTCCCCGTATTGATTTCAGTATTCATACCTAATTTTAGGTTAATCCGATGACATTTAATTTTGGGGATTGGGTTGCTGGGTGTGGTCACTTCCCATCGTTTTTAAGTTTTTAAATCGTTATTGTTGGATTCCTAGTACCTAAATTAGTATCCGTACCAATTTTTAGCTTAATCAAACGACTTTTATTTTTGAGGGGTGGTGCTGGCTGTCTGTCTGTTTGTCCGTCTATTTTTAGACATCAGGACCGTCATTTTTCGATTCCCCGTATTTTTTTAGTACATGTGCCAATTTTTAGGTTAGTCCGATGACCTTTAATTTTCACAGGTATGGCTCCCCAGAAAAGTGTTCCAGATGCACCATTTCCACACTACTTGCATGGTTGGATGGTTGCATGGCTTTTAGTAGAGATCGCCATGTATATATTTAGTCTTGGCTAAAAATTCTACATTTATGCATGATATAATGGATGGAGCTAACATTAAGAATACAATTATAATGGCTATCACGTCTCAAAAGAGCAGTTAAACTATAAGGATGTGATGACATGTTTTATAATCAGCAAAAAATTATAATGTGTAGCTCATAAACGACCTTAAAGTCCATCTTAAGTAAATTACAAAGAATAGGTTCTTATGAATAAAAAATAATATTTTGGAGTTTTAGAATATTGAGTATTTTGTAAAGCGTCGTTAAACTCCGAAAAGAATGCCTTTCATTTTCTTTCAGTTTCTTGATGATATTGGGGTCAAAAATTAACGTTGGACTCTAGCTTTAAAAAACTTTTTTCGACGTTATGATTTAAAGAAAAGATGGGTTCTACAATACTTTTTTTGAATTGGTTAAAAAACAAGGAGGGGGTTCTCCATTTTGATCTGATATTTAAAAACTAGGGCCTACTGAATATTACACAGCCTGACTCTTTGCTATGCACGTTTCGGTCGAGGGAATTTAAGGTCACAGTTTTCTTAGAAATTCCAAATTTTAGCAAACGTACCCAAATGAAGTTTTGCCTTGCAGATTCAGAAAAAATGCATTATACTAAGGTCTTATTTAGATACACCTAAAGACAGTATTTTATTGACAGATTACTCCTCAATTATACGATTTATTTCAATCTGCGTATGTGGAATGATATCAATCTTATCAACCGTTGTGTAAAATTGGAAAACGATACATCCATAGATGGCTGGGACAACGCGGGAAATGGGAAAAATGACCTAATTCTGCATCACACTAATCGAATTAACGGAATGCAGCTTTAAAGGCGAGACATATTGCAAAAAATCTTTCATAGCAATAAAATACCGATTAAAAGTGAGTTCATGCATGATATTAAATGACTATATTAATTAAATAAAGATATCTACATAATACTAATATGCACGAAATCGAGTCTCGGTCCAAAGTAATTTAGTTGATATTTAGAACACATGCATATTGATAAATAAATTGCATATACACTGTATAGGTGCTAATCTAATTTAATTGTTGACTAAATATGCTATATGATAAAGTAAGTTTAAGACAATAAACGCTAAATCCAATCATTAGTGATATTTTTCATTTATAGATAATTGGTGCTTTAGTAAAGCTCTTTACGATCGAATTTATGTAGATACTAAATTATTTAAAGCTCTTTTGTCTGTAGTAAAATATCAGTTCAACTTCTTTCTCCAATAAGTCATTGAGAATTTAATCTTTCATTCCAAAACTCAGCAGGTGGATCAATAATGATCATATTTGCATTGACATTTTTTGATGAAAGCTTCAAATGTATTGGGACGAGAGATTTTTTACACCAAAAGCTTTATTGGAAATACCTCAACTGGAAAGTGCATAGCAAAGAATCAGGTTGTGTAATATTCAGTGGGCATGGCGTACTATAATAACACGCCTCTTCACTGTACATAAAAATCTAGGAGGGGGCGGGGGTACTGTTGGCCAAAATATTTACCGTTATTTCTTTAATCTTCATGTTCGTTGTGCTCTTCTTCGATTTCTACAAATTTTATATCACTCTATTAGCTCAATCGGATAGAAATTAACCATTGTATCGCATAAATGGTGATGCAAGATTATGTTGCGTGTTTTTACTATATGATATATATAATAAACATTTACCATTTAGACCAAGCAATGGCGGACGATATTGCGATGGACCAAATCGTCGATATAAAACTTGCAATACCAATCGCTGTCCTAAAAAATCTCCCACTATTCGCAAACTCCAATGTGATTATTACAGTAATATGACTGTTACCTTTGTACATGTTTATAATGACGAGTATCCTTGCGCACTTTACTGTAAGTCAAATAACGACATGGCTCATATTTCCTTCAAATTTCAACATAAAGTGATCGATGGAACTCCGTGTCATCCCGAAACAACAAATATATGCATAGATGGTAGATGCGAGAACCTTGGTTGTGACCTAAAAATAAATTCAAAACTTCAGAAGGATATATGTGGAATCTGTGGTGGAAATGGAGGGAGTTGTAAATTGATAAAGGGAGAGTTTACTCAACCATTAGGGAAAGGTAAGGTAGCCAATAATAATCTTCCAAGACTATTCAATTTCTATGTGTTTTATTGTGATATCGTGCAAATTCTTATTCTAGGATATGTATCAGCAGTTGATATACCTCAAGGTGCCAAGTATGTGCTGGTAAAAGAAGTGAAACCGTGTGCAAGCTTTCTTGGTATGTTTAAGTATTATGCATTGATATTTCACACAGATTTGACGTGTTTCGCGATATTTGATTTTGTGGAAAGAACCCAAGATCGCAAAATCAAATATAGATTGAAAGCTAAACAACGGCATTTGAGGTATAATTCTGAAATTGCCACAAAGCCTGTTGGCTCGACTCATGTCATGTGAACAAAATTTGGTTCCAAGTCGTGTATTCAATTTCTCTCGTGTCATTATCTCGGTAGTAATCCTGTGAATTATGTCTTTAGGTGGCCATTTTCATGTAATTTATGCTAACAGGACTTTTCTTATGCAAAATTTGGCGCAGAATACAAGTAATTCGGCCACAAGGCTGAAAATGACCAGAAGTGCCTTTTTGACCGAAAATAGAGCCAAATTGTGCCACTCAAATTTACTGTACACCCAAAGTTTTATCTGTCCCAATAAAGCTTACCGAGAGTGTCTTTTATGTGGCAAAAATGTTAGAAAATGACAAAAAATGTCCAAAATGGACAGATTTCATAACTTCTGAACTGCTTGACGTGGAAACTTAACTGACCCCTCAAAATAAATTGTTTCTATAGTGTTTTATCTGTTATTTACAAAATAAGGCAGCGGAAGTGCCTATTTTGGGACAAAAATGGCCAAAAAGCCCAAAACACACCAATTTCGTGACTCTTGTGTACCGTTCATAGTAGACTGGCCATATATTGAAGTTTGTGCCACCGGAAATAGTGGGACTGTTAGCGTGTGAAAATCACTGAAAACCTGCACTTTCTAAGAAACACTCAGTTTTCTCAGGAAATCATCTTTAAGGTCATACAACATATTTTTGACCCGAAGCCCAAAATGCTGATGATTACAACAGGGCAAATAAGGGCTAGTTAGTCCTAATTAGGGCATCAACTATGCAAAATGGAAAAAGTATGAATATTCAAGTCTGGAAACCTATGTGACTTAAAAATGATCGAGAAATGAGGAGTTTTTCAGAATAATTGTCCGTTAAAGTGGCTTATTCATAAGCTAATTATATCAATTAAATCACTAATTAGCCAAAAATTGTATATCAAGAACTACTAATCGTAGCGTTTGATAAGTTAACCTGCTCACAAAAATGATTTCAAACAGATTATTTAGATGTACGTTTCCAAATGATACAGGAAAGGCTTCAAATTAATACTAATTAGTGCCAGTTAGACATAAAAATTGCATATCAAGAACTACTAATCATGAAACTAGTTTTGGATTGTTGACAAAAATATATTGGATCAGGTTATCTAAGTACATAACAAATGTAACTTATTAGAATTGTTTAAGGAATCAAAAAGAAGATTGGAATTTTATTGATTCATATCTCAGAGAACTTAAATTAGAGAAGGTTTTTGTGCAGTTTAACCTCATTTTTGAAATAATACTCGATGTCCTGATCATCGTAAGATATATAAGAAGGAAATGTTCCTCTTTAAAGAACAATGCTTCGTCAACTGATTAAATAATTTTTAATTTTTGATCATTATCATTACGTCCGTTGGATTTCAATTCACCTATATGATTTTTTTGCCCTTCCGTTCATGGACGGTTACTTTATCTTCGAGAAAACTGATCGACAATATTCATTAAATGGACTTGATCAAGACCATGAATAAAACAATGCAGTTATGAAAGGTATGGGTGGAGTAACAAGATCAGTCAACAGAGAAGAAAAATCATCTTGGCAAGATGGGCTCATGCATTCATGAGTTGGCATCAATTATTGACAAATACGAAAATTAAATCGAAATTAGTAGTCCTGATACATATCATCAACACGTTTCAAAAACGTTTTCAAAAGATGTGATGTCTTTCAAACTCTTTGAATTAGACAATCTAACTTGTTTGAATAATGAGGAGAAAAGTTTGTTTTTTTTTGCAATTTTTGAATGTAAAACTAAAGTTCAAAGGATCTGCAGAAGAAGAGTTTTTGCTCCCTGACTTTTAAAATAAAAACGCGACAAAATTAAAGAATAAAGATTCAGAAAAATCATAATTTGACGAAATCTGACCTCGTGGGGTGGAATTATGAGAAGGCAACTGCCAAAAATTGACTATTTTTTGCAATTTTTGTACGTAAAAGTAAATTACAAAGGATCCTCACGAGAAGAGTTTTGAATCCCTGACTTTTATATTAAAAATTGGCCGATATAATAGAAAAAAGATTCAGAAAAATCTGAATTTGACGGAATCTGTCCACATAGAAAGAAGTCATGAGAAGGCAATGAGCAAAAACGGACTATTTTTTGCAAATTTTGAATGTAAAACTAAATTACAAAGGATCTTCAGAAGAAGAGTTTTTGTTCCCTGACCTTTATACTAAAAACAGACCGAGATGATAGAACAAAGATTCAGAAAAATCTTGTATCGACGAAATTTGGAAACATTGTGAGGAGTTAAGAGAAGGAGGTAGAGTTTTTGTCCCCTTACCTTTAAATCAAAATCAGTCCGAGTTTAAAGAATAAAGATTCAGAAAAATCTTAATTTGACGAAATCTGATCTCGTTGGGTGGAGTAATGAGAAGGCAACTGCTAAAAATGGACCATTTTTTGCAATTTTTGAATGTAAAACTAAATTAGAAAGGATCCTCAGAAGAAGAGTTTTGAATCCCTGACTTATGTAAAAAATTGGCCGAGATTATAGAGTAAAGATTCAGAAAAATCTTAATTCGACGAAATCTGACAACGTGGATAGAGTTATGAGAAGGTAACTGCCAAAAATGGACTATTTTTTGCAATTTTTGAACGTAAAAGTAAATTACAAAGGATCCTCAGAAGAAGAGTTTTAAATCCCTGAATTTTATATTGAAAATTGGCCGATATTATAGAAAAAAGATTCAGAAAAATATAGCTTTGACGGAACTTGTGGACATAATATTAATTTGACGAAATCCAGCCAGTTGGGGAGGAGTTTTGAGAAGGTAAATATTGAATGTAGAACTAAAGTTCAAAGGACCCACAGAGGTAGAGTTTTTGTTCCCTAACCTTTATATTAAGAGCAGTCTGACATTAAAGAATAAGGATTTAGAAAAATCCCACGTCGACGAAATCTGACCACGTGGGGTGAGACAAAGGGCAAAATTTTTTTTTCAATTTTTGAATGTAAAACTAAAGTTCAAAGGATACGCAGAGAGAGAGGGTTTTCTCCCTTACCAATATTTTAAAAACATACCAAGCTGGTAGAACAAAGATTCAGAAAAATCTTATTTCGACGAAATCTGACCTTATCGAGAGGATTTTTTGTTCCCTTACCTCTACATTAAAAGCAGTCCTAGAATACAGAATAAAAATTCAGAAAAATCTAAATTTGACGAAATCTGACCTCGTGGGGTGGAATTATGAGAAGGCAACTGCAAAAAATGGACTATTTTTTGACATTTTTGAATGTTAAACTAAATTAAAAAGGTTCTGCAGAAGAAGAGTTTTTGCTTCTTGACTTTTATGATAAAAAAACGCGATGAAATTAAAGAATAAAGATTCAGAAAAATCTAAATTTGACGAAATCTGACCTCGTGGGGTGGAATTAGGAGAAGGCAACTGCAAAAAATAGACTATTTTTTTGCAATTTTTGAATATAAAACTAAATTACAAAGGATCATCAGAAGAAGAGTTTTGAATCCCTAACTTTTATATAAAAAATTGGCCGAGATTATGGAATAAAAATTCAGAAAAATCTTATTTCCACGAAATCTGGCCCCGTAAGGTTATGAGAGGGTAATTATTGAGTGTAAAACTAAAGTTCAAAGGATCTGCAGTGGTAGAGTATTGGTTCCCTAACTTTTATATTAAAAGCAGTCAGAGATAATAGAATAAAGATTTAGAAAAATTCCACTTCGACGAAATCTTACCACGTGGTGGAGTAATGATAGGACAACGGCCAAAAATTGACTGTTTTTTGCAATTTTTGAATGTAAAACTAAAGTTCAAAGGATCTGCAGAGAGAGAGAGGGTTTTTTCCTCCTGACCTTTACATTAAAAGCAGTCCGAGATTAAAAAATAAAATTTCAGAAAAATCTTTATTCGACGAAATCTGACCACTTGGATTGAGTTATGAGAAGGCAACGGCCAAAAATTGACTATTTTTTGAAATTTTTGAATGTAAAACTAAAGTTAAAAGGATCTGCAGAAGATGAGTTTTTGCTCCCTGACTTTTATGATAAAAATGCTACAAAAATAAAGAATAAAGATTCAGAAAAATCTTTATTTGACTAAATCAGACAGCGTGGGGTGGAATTATTAATAGGCAACTGCCAAAAATGGACTGTTTTTTGCAATTTTTGAATGTAAAACTAAATTACCAGGGATCCTCAGAATAAGAGATTTCAATCCCTGACTTATATATTAAAAAGAGACCTAGTTTTTAGAACAAAGATTCAGAAAAATCTTATTTCGACGAAATCTGGATACGTGGGGAGGAGTTATGAGAAGGTAATTATTGAATGTAAAACTAAAATTCAAAGAAGTTTTTGTTCCCTTACCTTTACATTAAAAGCGGTTTAAGATTAAAGAATAAAAATTTAGAAAAATCTTCATTCGACGAATTCTGATCACGTGGCATGGAGCTATAAGAAGGCAACGCCCAAAAATGGACTATTTTTTGCAATTTCTGAATGTAAAATTAATTACAAAGGATCCTCAGAAGAAGAGTTTTGAATCCTTATTTTTTATATAAAAAATTGGCCGAGATTGTAAATTAAAGATTCAGAAAAAACTTATTTTGACGAAATCTGTCCACGTGGGGTTATGAGAAGGAAATTATTGAATGTAGAATTAAAGTTCAAAGGATCCGCAGAGGTAGAGTTTTTGTTCCCTAACTTTTTTATTGAAAGCAGTCTGATATTATAGAATAAAGATTGAGAAAAATCCCACTTCGACGAAATCTGATCACGTGGGGTGGTGTTATGAGAAGACAACGGCCAAAAATGGACTATTTTTGCGATTTTTGAATGTTAAACTAATGTTTAAAGAATCTGCAGAGAAAGAGGATTTTCTCTCTGACCTTTATTATAAAAACAGACTGAACTGACAGAACAAAGATTCAGAAAAAACTTATTTCGACGAAATCTGACCACGTTGAGAGAAGTAATGAGATGGTAATTATGGAATATAAAACTAAAGTTCAAACGATACGCAGAGGAAGAGTTTTTGTTCCCTAACCTTTATATTAAAAGCAGTCTGAGATTATAGCATAAAGATTAAGAAAAATCCCATTCCGACGAAATATGACCACGTGGAATTGAGTTATGAGAAGGCAACGCCCAGAAATTGAATATTTTTTGCGATTTTTGAATATAAAACTAAAGTTCAAAGTATCTGCAGAAGAAGAGTTTTTTTCCCCTGGCTTTTATAATAAGAACGGGGAAAAATTAAAGAATAAAGATTTAGAAAAATCTTAATTTGACGAAATCCGACCTCTTGGGGTAGAATTATGAGAAGGCAACGGCCAAAAATGGACTATTTTTTACAAATTTTAAATGTAAAACTAAATTACAAAGGATCCTCAGAAGAAGAGTTTTTTCCCTGACCTTTATATTAAAAACAGACGTAGCTGACAGAACAAAGATTCAGAAATATCTTATCTGGACGAAATCTGGTCACGTGGGGAGGAGTTATCAGAAGGTAATTATTGAATGTAAAAATAAAGTTCAAAGGATCCGCAGAGGTAGAGTTTTTGTTCCCTGACCTTCAATTAAGAAAAGATAGAGCTGACAAAACAAAGATTCAGAAAAATTTTTATTTGAAGAAATATGCCCAGTTGGGGAAGAGTTATGTAAAACTAAAGTTCAAAGGATCCGCAGAGGTAAAGTTTTTGTTCCCAAACATTTATATTTAAAGCAGTCTGCGAATATAGAATAAAGATTTAGAAAAATCTCTCTCCGACCAAATCTGACCGCGTGAGGTGGAGTTATGAAAAGACAACGGCAAAAAATTGACTATTTTTTGCAATTTTTGAATGTTAAACTAATGTTCAAAGGGTCCGTAGAGAAAGATGATTTTATCCCTGACCTTTATTATGTAAACAGACGTAGCTGACAGAACAAAGATTCAGAAATATCTTATCTCGACAAAATCGGACCGCGTTGGTTGGAATTGTGAGAAGGCAACGCCCAAAAATTGACTATTTTTTGCAGTTTTTGAATGTAAAACTAAAGTTCAAAGTATCCGCAGATGAAGAGTTTTTGTTCTCTGGCTTTTATAATAAAAATTGGACGAAATAATAAAAAAAGAGATTCAAAAAAATCTTAATTTGACAAAATCTGACCACGTGGGTCGGAATTATGAGAAGGCAACTGCCAAAAATGGACTATTTTTTGCAATTATTGAATGTAAAACTAAATTACAAAGGATCCTCAGATGAAGAGTTTTTGTTCCCTGACCTTACTTTTAAAAACAGACCGAGCTGAAAGAACAAAGATTCAGAAAAATTTTGTTTTGACGAAATTTGGCCACGTGGGGAGGATTTTTGGGAAGGTAATTGTTGAATGTAAAAGTAAAGTTCAAAAGATCCGCAGAGGTAGAGTTTTTAATCTTTACTTTTACATAAAAATGAGTCCGAGATTAAAGAATAAAAATTCAGAAAAGTCTTTACTACACGAAATCTGATCACGTGGGTTGGAGTTCTGAGAAGGCAACGCCAAAAAATGGACTATTTTTTGCAATTCCTGAATGTAAAATTAAATATAAAGGATCCGCAGAAGAAGAGTTTTTGTTCCCTGGCTTTTATAATAAAAACTGGACGAAATAAAAAAAAAAAAGATTCAAAAAAATCTTAATTTGACAAAATCTGACCATGTGGGTCGGAATTATGAGAAGGCAACTGCCAAAAATGGACTATTTTTTACAAATTTTAAATGTAAAACTAAATTACAAAGGATTTTCAGAAGAAGAGTTTTTGTTCCCTGACCTTAAAATCAAAAATAGACCGAGCTGACAGACCAAAGATTCAGAAAAAAGTTTATTTGACGAAATCTGCCCAGTTGGGGAGTAGTTATGATAAGGTATTTATTGAATGTAAAACGACAGTTCAAAGGATCCGCAGATAAAGAGGATTTTCTCCCTGACTTTAATTATTAAAACAGATCGAGCTGATAGAACAAAGATTCAGAAAAATTTCATTTCGACAAAATCTGACCACGATGAGAGGAGTTATGAGAAGGTAATTATTGAATGTAAAACTAAAGTTCAAAGGATCCGCAGAGGATGAGTTTTTGTTCCCTAACCATTATATTGAAAGCAGTCTGGAATTATAGCATGAAGATTTAGAAAAATCCCACTCCGACGAAATCTGACTAAGTTGGATGGAGTTATGAAAAGGCAACGCCCAAAAGTTGTCCTTTTTTTGCAATTTTTGAATGTAAAACTAAAGTTCAAAGTATCCGCAGAAGAAGAATTTTTTTCCCTGGCTTTTATAAAAAGAACGGGAAAAAATTAACCAATAAAGATTCAAAAAAATCTTAATTTGACAAAATCTGACCACGTGGGGTAGAATTATGAGAAAGCAACGGCCAAATATGGAATATTTTTTACAAATTTTAAATGTAAAACTAAATTACAAAGGATTCTCAGATGAAGAGTTTTTTTCCTTGACCTTTATATTAAAAACGGACGTAGGTGACAGAACAAAGATTCAGAAATATCTTATCTCGACGAAATCTGGCCAGTTGGGGAGGAGTTATCAGAAGGTAATTATTGAATGTAAAACTAAAGTTCAAAGGATCCGCAGAGGTAGAGTTTTTGCTCCCTGACCTTTAAATTAAAAATAGACCGAGCTGACCGAACAAAGATTCAGAAAAATTTTAATTTGACGAAATCTGGCCAGTTGGGGAGGAGTTATGAGAAGGCAATTATTGAATGTAAATCAAAAGTTCAATGATCCGCAGAGGTAGAGTTTTTGTTCCTCAACCTTTATATTAAAAGCCATCTGACATTATAGAATAAAGATCACACTTCGACGAAATCTGAGTTATGAGGAGACAACGGCCAAAAATGGACTATTGTTTGCAATTATTGAATGTAAAACTAAAGTTCAAAGGATCCGCAGAGAAAGAGTTTTTGTTCCCTGACCTTTATATTAAAAAGACGCTGAGATTATAAAATAAAATTTCAGAAAAATCTCATTTCGATGAAATCGGACCACGTGGAGTGGAACTATGAGAATGCAACGGCCAAAAAGTGACTATTGTTTGCAATTTTTGAATGTAAAACTAAAGTTCAAAGGTTCTGAAGAGGAAGAGTTTTGGTTTCATGACCCTTATAGTGAAGAAAGGCTGATATTATAGAACAAAAATAGAGAAAAAAATCTTATTTCGACGAAATCTGGCCACGTTGGGAGGAGTTATGAGAAGGAGGTAGAGTTTTTGTCCCCTTACCTTTACATTAAAATCAGTCCGAGATTAAAGAATAAAATTTCAGAAAAATCTTAATTCGACGAAATCTGACCACGTGAATGGCGTTATGAGAAGGCAACGGCCAAAAATGGACTAATTTTTGCATTTTTTGAATGTAAAACTTAAGTTCAAAGGATCCGCAGATGAAGAGTTTTGGTTTCATGACCTTTATATTAAAAATGGGCCGATATTATAGAACAAAAATTCAAAAAAAAATTTTGTTGACGAAATCTGACCACAAGGGTTGGAGTTATGAGAAGGCAACGGCCAAAAATGGACTATTGTTTGCAATTTTTGAATGTGAAACTAAAGTTCAAAGGTTCTGAAGAGGAAGAGTTTTGGTTTCATGACCTTTATATTGAAAAAAGGCTGATATTATAGAACATAAAAAGAGAAAAAAAAATTATTTCGACGAAAACTGACCACATGGGATGGAGTTATGAGATGGCAGCGGCCAAAGATGGACTTTTTTGCTCCCTGACCTTTGTATGAAAAACAGTCAGAGTTTATAGAATAAAAATTCAGAAAAGTCAAATCTTTCATGACTGGCCCAAAAACGACGTAACAAAAAGAAAATATGTCCCGGCGTTTGTTCGTTCGTTACCTGTAAAAAAGCCAAGTTACGCCAAAATACGCCAGGCGTAAGTTTTTGCTAGAATTTCGAAAATTCTTCCATCTCTACGTCTTAGTTGAATAGAAAATAAGAAAGAAAATAAAATTTTTGCAAGTGTGGCGGAAATTAGGTTTACAACTAAACTTTCTTTTGGACATTTTATGTGCGGTTAGTCAGCCAATCAAATCTAGATATTGATATTCAGGTCAACAATTATTTTTTGAGGGATGTTTTTCTTTTGTTTTTATGATTTTGTGCAGCTTCTTCTATATATTAGATGTGACGAGATGATAATATGTTTTATGAAAGTTATTTTATCCCTGTGCTATGTTTGTTTTGTGGTACTCAAACAATAACATAAACAATTAGATATATTTCATTTTAAAAAAATAACCAAACATTTATTTTATTTTCAATGTTTGACGGAATTTGTTTGTTATTGCATGGGGTCAATACCTCAATTTTCACAAATTTTGAGGAAAACAGTCCAATAAAGATTTCAATTTGAAGGAAATATTAACGTTAATTGTTAACAATGGCTTCTAATTGCCTTAGCTAAATATACACATTAATATCAGAGATAAACATAGTCATTAAGACCCTATTTAAGGCAAGATCCGGCGATCAAAACGACAATCATTTAAGCGTTTAGAGTAGGCCCATGGATCCAGTAAAAATTCAATATGAATAAATTTTGGGGTAAATATTAAGATTAAAATTATATAGCACAACCCGGTGAGTATACCATGTGACCCAAAAGTTCTTTTTTTTTCTAAAAAAAAAGTCTTAAGTCACGTTTGATTTTAAACCTGTAAGAATTGGATGGCTACCCACAAACCGTTCCTACATGATGATAACACTTCCTTATAACAATTGTATAACTAAATTGAATTGAATTTTAGCTTTGAGATCTGGCAAGCACGGTTCATATTCGTACCATATCAATGGTAACTGGACAATTGAACTTCCTGGCAAATATTATGTCAATGGGACAGTTGTTCATTACAGACGAAGAGGAACACAAGAGTTATTTTACACAGAAGGACCTACAAAAGCTAAGATGCATTTCATGGTAAATGGATTTCATAACATCTGTAATTTTATAATAATGATTTAATATTTCAAATGCATTTCTATCGGGCATTAGGTTCCCTCACGTCTGCAAAAAGATAGATAGATATCATGAATAGAATAATAAATATATCAGCCAACGTATACGAACAAGAATTAGAACACACCGACTAGCTATTCTAGGTGCCTCTCATTCAATAACAGGTCATCACTTAATGTACTGATTGTGGCTATGTACTTACAAGTTATTATAACTTATTTTGAAAGTGAACGATTTCATTATTTTTTGGAGAATGACCGACCCCTCCTTTCTAAGAGAATCTCTTCTAAGTACCACCTCCAAACGTGTCGACAAAACATGAATCCCCTTTTTGGACCCCTCCAAATAGATTTATTGATCCCCTTTTGGACCTCCGTTGGACTCATTAAGGGCATCAGATATGGCGCGCGGAAGCGGAGTTAAATACTTGTAGTTCGTTTAAAACAAACTGGTTAAATCAAAACTTGCTCTTCGTCAAATACAAACTTGTTAGTTAAATCAAAACTTGTTCTCCCTTTAATACAAACTTGTTCATTAATCAAGACTTGTTATTCGCTAAATACAAACTTATTAGTTAAATCAAAACTTGTTCTTCGTTAAGTACAAATTTGTTATAATTTAAAAACAAACTTTTGAATAATGTATAACTTCTACTTTTGTAAAAAACGTTTTGAATAATTTATAACTTTACTTTAAAAACAAACTTATGAATAATATATTACCCTATTACGGCCACATACAATATTTTTCTGGCCAAAGTTGACTCTCCGCTCATGCATTATCATTTTGGCGTAAAAAATCCCATGTTAGAACGCTGTTAAATATCTGCAGCAACACGCTTCGTTCTCAGTGTATGCAGTGATGGCCGGTAGAAAGCAAGGCAGAGAGTTTTTAGTCTGAATGCCAGTAGTGTACTTTGACGGGCTCTATCAGAAATGCTTCTGATTGGCTCTTAGAGACCACGTGATAGTTTCCCAAGGATGGCAAGGCTATTTCTTAAAGGGCTGGAGGTATTTAGAAGAGACGGAACAAGTTAGAAGACTGTTAGAACTGCCCCGCCCCTAAAATGGGGAATTGACCCCTAAAATGCCCCAAAACTAAATATTATCGGAGCAGGCTAAAAATTTGTACTGGGAACAATTCGAAGGTGAGGAATTTAAAAATGAGAGCTTCAAAATCTGAAAACAATATTAAAATGGGCTATTGACCCCTAAAATCCCCCAAAATTAAAGATAGCCAAATCAGCCTGAAAATGTAAATGTTCACTAATTTGAGGGTGGAGAATTCGGAAATAAGTGTCCCAATATCTAAAAACAATAGGAAAATGGGCTACTGACCCCTAAAATTGTCCAAAACAATATGTTGCCAGATTAGGCTGAAAATAAGCACAGAGATTAATTCGAAGATGGAGGATCCAAAAATGGTACTGGTTTTGAAGGTAGTGACGCTCATCTTATTATACATGCATACGGAGATAAACTAGTTAAAATCGAGAGAAAATTGAAGAAGATTAATAAATCTATACAAAATCATGCATTTTCATCCAAAAATGTGCAAAATCGTATCAAATCCACAATATCTATCATTATTCCATTTTGTGGCTCGATGTGGCTCGCTGTACCTCAAGTTTTTAAGTCTACAAACTTCCACTTTCGTACGATATTCGTCTTATTCAATTATCTTCTATAGGAAAATTCTTTAATATTCACGCATCGTAGGGAATAAGACTAGAAAAATACTCGTTATTTAAGGTGATGCCTCATAACTCTCGAGTATAATATAATCAATATAACATGATAAACAAGAATATATTAAAGCCAGATAAAAACAGTCCATTTAACGTAAATATCCGCATATCATCAGCATATCTTATCATACACCCAATAGAAAAGTGTAGTATAGCATATAAAATAAACTACTCAAATTGGTTAACGTTTTCTTTTTCCAAATGAATCCTGGTTTGGTGTTGTTATAACTCAATATGTACGTAATCTTTCTACAACTGCATTGTATTTTAAGTAGAATCCATACTCATTTGTTAAATGTTATTTACTACTTCTTTGATCGTACTGATTCTTTACTTTTTCTAATACAAATTTAACGGTAACAAACTCATTATCAATCACCAAGACGCGATCACAAGTACTATATCCTTGTTAACTATGTATATATGTTACGGTCAATGTGGATAATTTGGTCATTGTGCACAATGACCTGTTATTGTGCACAATTTTCAACACTGTTGGACAATGTGCGTAAGAGTCATGTTGAAATCCTTGTTACCCAACATTGACCGGATAATGTGTATAATTTGAAATTGAAAGCTCGTCTTAGCCGTTTATTTCCCACATTAACCATTTTGAGTTGGACAGAGTGACAAGTACTCTTTGGGCTTTCCTGTTTTCCATATTAACCATCTTGAGAGTTGGACAGAGTGGAAACTACACTTTTAAAGTCAACACTGTTGAACCAAACAAATAAATAACGCATTTTAGCCTTATTTTGTGCACAATGACCTGTTATTGTGCACAATTTTCAACACTGTTGGACAATGTGCGTAAGAGTCATGTTGAAATCCTTGTTACCCAACATTGA
>JAUKPT010000701.1:3802-18217 GCA_032273505.1 Nanomia bijuga
GAAAAAGACTCTTCAAGAAAACAATTACAGAGAAAATCAGTGCAAAATTTAGAAACTCCTGAAAAAAAAGAAGAGAGGCATGAAAAAGACTCTTCAAGAAAACAATTACAGAGAAAATCAGTGCAAAATTTAGAAACTCCTGAAAAAAAAGAAGAGAGACATGAAAAAGACTCTTCAAGAAAACAACTGCAACGTAATATGAAAACTCCAGAGAAAAAAAAGGGAGGACTTGAAAAAGACTCATTGAGAAAGAGAGAAGAAAAAAAGAAGCAATTTTTGTCAGAAAAAAATATAATTCTAAATCAATGCAAAGAGAAAATGATTTCTGATGAAAAAGAGATTACTAATTCTAATGTAGACAGTGAGAAGATGACTGCTTCTAATGCTTCTGATATTCTTTTTCCTGGTGATTCCTCTCAATGTCATATTATTGAAGTCGGTGCTGATGTCAATGCAGATGCTATTGATTCCTCCTCAGATGATGCTGTCATTACAACTGCCATTGATTTTAGTACTCATGATCTTCCAAGTCATTCCTCTTCAGATGATGATAATTTAAGTAGTGATATTTCCATTGCTTCCTCTTTAGATGATGATCTTGGTGCTTCAGATGATGTTGATGTTACTGCAGATGATTCCATTTTAGATGCTTCAGATGATGATATCAATGCAGATGATTTCACTTTAGATGCTTTAGATGATGTCAATGCAGATGATTCCTCTTTAGATGCTTCAGATGATGATGTCAATGCAGATGATTCCTCTTTAGTTGACAATTTTGATGCTTCAGATGATGATGTCAATACAGATGACCTATCTGTAAATGAAAGTAACTCCAATCTTCATTTCATTGGACCAATGTCAACGAAGTGTCCACATTGTGAAGCATTGCGTTTTCCAAAAGAGTCTTTGAATTGCTGCCATAAAGGTAAAGTCACTTTAGATACACATAATATCCCAGAAGATTTCAAGAGATTTTTTGATAGAAAGGATTTCTTAGATAAAATAAGGTCCTACAATAATGTTTTTGCCTTTGCTTCTCTCGGTGCTCAGATATCACCACCTCCTGGATTTGGACCATACTGTTTTCGAATCCATGGCCAAATTTACCATAGAAGTGGAACTTTACACCCTTTAGATGGTGAGAGGAGAAGATATGGTCAAGTCTACATTTTAGAAGGGTCAGAGGCGCTTGAAACAAGGTCTCAGGAGGATTCCTCATTATCAAGAGGTTTACTTGAAGAATTGCAATGTATTATTAATAATGTCAATCCTTATGTCAGTGCATACAAACACATGTATGATGTTGAAAAGGAAGAAAATATGAGAGCAGAAGCATTAGGTGTAACACCAAATTCGGTCACTATGTTGTTTTGTGAAGGTTCGGACCAAAGACGATATAATGCACCTACAGACGAAGTTGCAGCTGTGTTTATCGGTGAAGAAGGTGCTCCTCCAGGAAACCATGACATCATTGTTTACCCTAAAAATGAACCATTGCATAACATATCTTATCTGAATAAGCACTGTGACCCAATGATGTACCCTCTCTTATTTCCAACAGGACAGTTTGGATGGAATCCAGCACAAATGCACAATGAAAGATATAGAACAGCTTCTCGCACAAGGGTAACACAGTTGCAGTATTATAGCTACAGACTGGCAGTTCGTGAAGGTTTTAGTGCCATACATCATGCTGGAAAGCTTCTACAACAATATGTTGTGGATGCTTATGTTAAAATGGAGGCTCAGCGATTAATTTATATCACTACTCACCAATCACAATTGCGTGTTGAACGCTATCAAGGACTGATGGACCATATTCACAGTGAAGCTCATGCGCAAGGTATGACTGTTGGGAAAGTAGTCATTCTTCCATCAACTTTCCCTGGCAGTCCAAGGAACATGCAGCAGCAGTACCAAGATGCAATGGCCATTGTTGCACGGAAAGGAAAGCCTGATTTGTTTCTCACATACACATTGAATCCTAAATGTAAGGAAGTAACTGACAACCTTCTTCCTGGACAAAAGTCATCTGATCGCCCAGATCTACTTTCACGTGTTTTTCATCTTAAATTAAAAGAACTTATTTGTGATCTAACACAACGTGATCTACTAGGAAAAATAATTGCGCATATACATGTGATAGAATTTCAAAAAAGAGGTCTACCACATGCGCATATACTTATATGGCTCCATAACAATGATAAACCTAGAACTTCTGAAGATATAGATCGTCTAATTTCAGCAGAAATACCTGATCCAGTCTCCCAACCTGAGTTATATGAAATCATCAAAGCAACAATGATGCATGGCCCATGTGGAATTGTTAATGGGAAATTATATGACAAATCTCCATGTATATCTTCTGGCTCATGTTCAAAAAGATTCCCAAAAGAATTTGTTGGTGCCACAAATATCTGTGTTGATGGCTATCCTGTGTATAGGAGAAGAGATGATGGTAGGTATGTGACGGTGCGTGGTTGCCAACTTGATAACAGATGGGTTGTGCCATACAACCCCACTCTCTCTTTACGATATGGCTCTCATATAAATCTAGAGGCATGTATGAGTATAAAGAGTGTAAAGTATTTATTCAAGTATGTATATAAAGGGCATGATTGCATCAATTTGGAACTATCTGAAAGAAACATTTACAGCCATGATGAGGTAAAAACATACAAAGATGCAAGGTATGTTAGTGCTCCTGAGGCATTCTGGAGACTATCTGAGTATGAAATGCATGGTAGGTCACATACCATTTATCGTTTGCCTGTACATCTACCAGACCAAGAAAATGTATACTTTCATTCTGGCATGGAGGAAGAAGCTTGTGATAGGGCATCTGTGAACAAGACTCAACTTACTGCATGGTTTGATCTAAATTCAAGTTGTGAATCTGCCAGGCAGTACCTTTATACTGAGATTCCTATTTATTTTGTTTTTGATAAGAAGTTAGGTCAATGGAAAGAAAGAAAACGTGGTGGAAATAAGATGATTGCCCGTATGTATTCAGCCAGTCCATTGGACCGAGAAAGGTTTTGTCTGCGATCTCTCCTTCTGCATATAAGTGGTGCAACCAGTTTCCAAGATTTGAGATCTTATAATGGAGTGACTTATAATACTTTTCAGGAGGCTTGCATAGCACGAGGCCTATTAGACAATGATGATGAATGGGATAGAGCTCTCTCTGAAGCTGTGGCACTTTTGATGCCAAAGCAGTGTCGTCAGCTTTTTGTGACAATCATAACTCATTGCCAACCTGCTGAACCAGGAGTTCTATGGGAAAAATATAAAGAGGATCTAGCTGAAGATTTTTCACAAACATTATCTTCTGAACTAGCAATTCAATATGCACTTGCTGATATTGACAATAGATTGTCAGAATTTGGGATGTCTTGTGAAGATAGAGGACTACCGATTCCAAATATTATTTACAACCCAGACGAAACAGATTCTCTTGATGATGCATTAATTGCGTCACACAATTTGGCAATCTTAAATGCAGACCAAGCTGAAATTGTTAATGATATTTTGTCTGAAGTAGAAGAGGAAAATAGCACTCAACCGAATCTTCATTACTTGGATGGCCCTGCAGGAACTGGTAAGACTACAATATACAACACATTGATATCTTTATTGCGTTCCAGAGGAATACCAGTTGCTGCATGTGCTTGGACTGGAATTGCTTCAATTCTATTGAGGTGTGGAGTTACAGTGCATAAATTGTTTAAACTGCCTGTGCCTATTCTGGAGACAAGTACCTGTAATGTCTCACCATCTTCAGCCTATGCAGAATATCTGAAATCACTGTCGTTGATTTTAATAGACGAAGGTTCTATGATTCCGAATGATGCCCTACATGCAATAGATAGACTTTTAAGGGATATCATGCAAAACAACATTCCTTTTGGAGGAAAGGTGATTTTAATTGGGGGGGATTTCCGTCAAGTTTTACCTGTTGTGGTTCGAGGTACAGCAACCAAGATTATTGAAACATGTCTGAAAAGGTCTCCTTTATGGCATTTATTTAAAATTCACAGATTAACTGAAAATATGCGTGCATTGGAGGATGAAAAAGAATTTGCTGAATGGCTTTTGGAGTTGGGTAATGGTACTCTTCAAAGCAAATCTGTGGAAGACAATGATATGATAGACATTCCAGACGAATGTGTGGTAGATGATATTGTTGATGCACTATTTCCAAATTTTGATGAAGATCGGAGTAGTTCCATCATTTTAACTCCCAAGAATGAAACATCATTGAAGATCAACAATGAGATCCTTCAACGACTACCTGGAGAAGAGCATGTTTTTTTGAGTTGTGACAGGGTAATTTGTGATGATGAAGAAGAGTCACAAAATTATCCTCTTGAGTTTCTTAACTCAATTACCCCGAGTGGCATGCCTCCTCACAAATTGGTGCTCAAGGTTGGATGTACAGTGATGTTACTTAGAAACTTATGCAGCAAACGCGGATTATGTAATGGAGTTCGGCTAAAAGTCCTTAATGTGTTCTCATCTATTTTGCATGTTGAAATTATTACTGGATCACATTCGGGACAGCAGGCTCTTATACCCAAATTAAAACTGGCTCCTTCAGATGCCAATCTACCTTTCATCTTACAACGGACGCAATTTCCTTTACGTTTGGCATATTGTATGACAATAAATAAGTCACAAGGACAAACATTTTCTAAGGTTGGTATATATCTTCTTGAAGCAGTATTTTCCCATGGACAGTTGTATGTTGCTTTTTCACGAGCAAGGAAATTAGCTGGAGTGAAAGTTCAGTTGAGTCATACTGAATCTCAGAAGGAGAACAATACCAGCCATGTCACAAAAAACGTTGTTTATAAAGCTATCTTGTGATTTCAACTTTGAATATTGGATTTGTAACTGAAAATGTTGTCTCCAGAAAAATCTATTTGACCATCTTTCTAATTTTGTTCTTTTTCAGTAGTATGCATTTGTTTCATGGTTAAGCAATGTTATTCATTTGGAAAATAGAATAATTGATCTCAAATAATTTGTTTGTTATAAAGTACTTTAATAGCCTATATTGTCCACCTAAAATAAAAGATCCTTAAAAGTCCATTTTTAGACATTTGCTTTCAGGAGCACATTTGTCTTATATAACCTCTCACCAATCACAGTTTTTGCCCTTGATGTTTTGCAGAATTGCTTCTAGAATTGTGGATAGAAACTTACCCTGCCTTATGTGATATCATTAATTTTTTACCAAACCTGAAGTTGTGAAAAACATCACCAATATTGCCCCTTTTATTGGTCCCTTCATATAGTATCAAAACAGCAACAGTGGTAATCAGAATCAAGTTTGCCCGTTTTAACGGGCTGAGCAGCTAGTTAAGTCATAAAGTCCTTCACCGTTTAAGGGTAAGTTGTATTTAATAGTAGCTGATGTGCCCTCCAAGTGGATTACAACCATTCCTGTGTTGTCCACCAACTCACAAGTCACAATTGAGAAACTTAGAATGATTTTTGCCACACAAGGATTACCAGAAATAATTGTAGCCGATAACGCATCCGGATTTAAGAATTCGGGAGATTTTTGCAGAAGAACAACATCAAGAAGCTGCATTCTGCTCTCTTTCATCCTGCAACCAACGAGTTGGCAGAAAGGAGTGTCCAAACCGTCAAGAATGCTCTGAAGAAAATGTTGGAAACCAATGAAAGCTAGGAGTCAGTCAGCAGATTCCTATTCACATACAGGATAACTCCACATTCAATCACAGGATTAAGCCCAGCGGAGGCACTGATGAATAGAAAGCTGAATATTGTATTCAACATGATGAAGCCTTGTGCTGAGCGTAAATTGAGGATGATGGCTGCCAAAGACATCATCAACTGTAACAAAATGAGGTTCTTCGAATTGGGCGAGGTGTGGATAAGAAATTATGCGAATGTACCCAAATGGATGAAGGGGATAGTGGAAAAACTCAATGGTCCTGCATCCTACAATATATTGGTGAACGGCAACATGGTGCACAGACATGTGGACCAGATGGGGAGATATGTTGAAGATGAGAGCAAGGTGCATACAGTGATTAAGAAGGATGTACTTCATTAGACGTTCAAACAGAGCGAGGAGACTGTACCTAACTATCTGAAGGATTACGAAATTGTACATAGGAATATCGATCCACAGTAAATAGTGTTCGGATGAGGAAATTGGTCGTTAACGTCATGCTGGTTGTGTTTCAAAACGAGATCTGTAAATAGTGTTCGATTGAGTACAGTGGTGTTATTAGTGTTCGAATTTAAAACAACTGATGAGATAGTATTAGTGTTAATGTTTACAACTGTAAATTGGTGTTATTAGTGTTCGAATGTACAATGGGGGATTACAACAACTGGTAAGATAGTGTTAAATGTTTACAACTAAAGGGGGAATAGTGTTATATATTTACGTATTTGTTTTATATTTTGTCCTCTGTGGAGGAGTGCTATTTAAGTTTGTATGTGTGTGTTTTGCAAGTCACTATGATTCAAGCCTCTAAGCTATAAGATAGTTTTCACTCAACAATAATATATATGAGTAAATGTCAACCTTCTTTATTTTCTTTAGATTTTTATATGTATGTACTTAGTTTTTTGGTTAAAAGATGTTCTATTATCTGTCTTTGTTTTTTTTATATTCCAGCACATTCATGTATTCAGCTTTTAGATATAACTCTTTATAGTTTTTGCATAGTTACTTTTGAAAAAGTACCTACCTTATTGCAGGAAATTAACATTCCAGGAAATTAACCGTCCAGAAAATAAACAACCCAAAATTAACGTGATTTTTTGATTTTGAATTCTTTTTACATGCAATTAATGCAAAAAAAACAAATTTCCTGGATTGTTAATTCCCTGACATTTGAATTACTTGTTTTTCTAGGGCCATGAAAATGGTAGCTAATAAACAGTAAGGGGTCTTGATAAATGGGGAGGGGTCTGAAAAATTTGATAAAAGGGGGTGATCCTTACAGTCGGGGTGGGGGTCGTTAAGATTTAGTGATCATTATCAGAAAATTAATTCATTACTAAGAAGAAAACCCGATAAATTAATAAGCGTACCCCCCTACCCCGCCAAACGTTTATCAGCTATCTAAGAGTACATAGAACGGGGAAAGGGGTTCTGATAAGAGTGTTGGTAAGGTTTGAGTTTTTTTTAGGTTAGAATAGTGGTTGTCTTGATTTGGGCCATTATTATTTAGAAAAAAAGGATGGGACATTTCTGCCTAACCCAACCGGGGTGCTTAAATTATATTTACTGAAAAATACAAATCGAGGAAATTAACACACCCTAAACATTCCAGAAAATTAAGGCCTGAAAAATAAACGCTAATTTTCTGGAATGTTAATTTCGTAGAATAAGGTAATTAGGTCTGCACTCTTCTTGAACTTAGGTATGGTCCATAATTTAAACTTAATGTAAACAAGTCCAATCTCCTTTTCACACAACACACTCCTTATTAGATCTTTACCAATTTAATTTGTTTTTATCACATAGAATCTTTTTTTATTTTCTTTAAATTTTTACTTTTTGTGATGAAATTGACATTCATTATTGCGTTTTGACTTGTATTAAATAATTTCTTTTTATCTTTTAGGCATGTAGACATTTTAGTTCATTAGAGCCTTACAGGCCTGTTTTCTATGACTTCACTTCACTTATATTTAATAAAAAGGTTCCAACTACAAAAGGGTTCCTCCAAAAATCATGGAAGTGTTGAAAATTTAGATCTAATTTTCTCGCAAAGAGCTGTTTGGTACATAGAACCTTTTAATTCTAAGTTCCCCATCTGTCGAATCATGGTACGGAAATAAACAAACATTCAATATACAGAAGATCGCTAGTATTATCATAATTTTGAACATAAACATGGTTGATTAAAATATATGCAGAAAAATCTAGCAAGTTATGCTCACACCAAAGTTAACCAAATGATATGATAGAACTTCAAGTTGTTCATCAGCTTACATCACTTCTTGATGACAATAGATAGATATAAACAAATAAATAAACAAATAAATTGTAATATATCAAGAGGATTTGATCTCATAACTTTCATAAGAGACAAACTCTTGCTTTTCATGACATTTGAATAACCATAATGGTTGGATAAATTTAAGCAATGGATTATCCTTGAAAGCTTTATCAAAATTGTTATCCCAAGATTTTTGACTAATCACAAAACTGACATCATCTGTCATATACTCACTAACTTTACCGGAGCTCTCATTGATATACCTTTTCAGCAGCCTTGAATCCTTGACATCAAAAACTCCATAAAAAAAGAAGCATTTGTCTTTAAAAAAATAACTTTTGGGTGAAGGTGCTGATAATATCAAGTTTTTGTTTGATTCAACTTCATTATCATTTTCATCAGTGCTTACATTGTAAATATCATCTTGGTTGTCTGACATTTTTTTGTCCTTTTCTTCTTTTATTCTTATTTTTTCTAACTCACCTTCAGTATCACACTCACTGGAAACATGCTTTTCAGCTTTAACATTTGATTTAACATTCTCTGTGTCACTGTCATCACTTGATTCAAATGTACTGTCACCACCATTATCAAGTCTATAATCTTTGGTATTAACTTTATGTTTGTTTTTGTCACATTCCTCAATCCATTTCTTTTTCAATATTATACCCTTGCCAATGACTTCTTTATACTTAGGGGTATTTGCAAAAGCACAAATCAAATGGGTACATCTCTCACTCCATGATGGTTCATATTTTGCACCCATTGATAATGCTAGATCTCTAAGATTTCCTCTCTCAGGATTTTGATAACCGCTTACAGCAAAAACAACCCCTTGTAAAATCTTATTATAAGCAAGACCTTTTTTCTTTAACTTTATCTTGGTTTTGACTTTTTTAAGCTCATATTTCTGAAATGAAGTATCCTTAAACTTTTTGTTTGGTTGTTGTGAATTATCTTCATCGATTAATTTCCTTTTTGTGTCTATTTTTGCTTTCGATTCTAATAAAGTATTCTCATTACCATGAAAAATGTTTCCTTTTTTCGGTTGACCCTCTGAACCCTTAAACAAAGCATTAGCTACTTCAAGACGACAATCTCCAGACAAATTTATTTTTTTCGAGGATGTCTGTTCTTCATCTTTAGTTTTGTAAATTGTATCAGTTCTTGGTGATGGGTCACTGCTACGAGCAGATGCTGCCATAGACATCTTAGGAGTTACAGGAGTCTTTACAGGAATATTCATCCTTCTCTGGAAAAAACTACCTGTTGGTAAAGAAGAGCTCTCTTCGTCATCATTTTTCATCTTAAACCTCCCAAAAGTAACAGGTGTCTCTTTTTTGTCAGTTTCAGCTTGCTCAACAACAGGTGAATAGCCTTTAAGAAATGATAGACCATATTGATCCTTTAAGTTATAAGGTTGAGTGCATATGACTTTCATTTGGTCCCATTTTTCATCTGACACACTCTTGTTAAGGTTTTCTAATGTAAACATCCTTACTCTGTTTATTTCTTTCCCAGATTTGCTGTCAGCTGGAGTCATGAAGCTGGACGCAGCAAGTAAGACATTATATTCTTCTGAATTTGACCAGCTGGATCGTCCAACAAGAACTTCAATAAATGCAGATCCATTGTTCCCAATATCAAGTCCACTTATTTGTGTAGCTTTCTCTAACTGTAAGACAATAGTGGCATTTGGCTCGCCCCCGTTTGCACATTTCCATTTGAAATAGGTTTCAGGTTTCAAGATATTATCAGCTGGATGTTTCTCATCCTCACTGCTGAATGAAACAACATGCTTCAACTTTAGCACAGGCATTCTAATTATTCGTATACTTAATCAACCATTGTAGGAAAGTCCTTCATACGTCTACCAGATACATGTTTCTAATTTATTTGAGTACTGGAGTACTGGTTACCATGTTTATTTCTGACCATGTGATTCATGAATTCAACGCTACTTCATATTTATTATTTCCAAAGTCCGTAGAAAATAATTATTTTCTACGGACTTTGTTATTTCGTAACAAAGACGGCGTCTGGGCGGGGACTGTCCCGACAGCATATTTGCATTCGGAGCGGAGTTCGTTCACTTTGATTGATACATGTCGATCATAATCTATAATGTATTCAAACATTTAATTTCTTTATCGCAAACAACGAGAAAGAAAGCGAATACACTATTTTTGTATAGTCGCATATTACTTAATAAAATAAAAAAGAGTCAAAATCTCATTTAAGGTGGCTATCCACTAGCACAAGTTTAAAACGTTTAAAATTGGAAAGAATGGAAAAGCCTTTTCCTTCTTTTCGGTTGCATTGGGTGTGTGGAGTATACACTTTGAGTCAGTGACCTGATTCTTATTCTCAAATCTGGTCAAACCTATGCTTTGAAAAACTCACTGGGTTAAAAATTTCACATGAGAATTTGACCGGGTCATGGTTTTTGAGCAAAAATTCCACCGAATCATATCGAAACACACCAGGTTAAACTAGAAAATCTCACTTGGTCAACTAATTTCCATTAAATTTCAGCGGGTCAAATAGTGTTTTGGAATTTTCGACGGGTCAATAATTTTTTACCACCGAGGTTTTCGGATATGAGCGGGTCACTGACTCAGGATGTGAATATGATGATTATTTGATATTTCTTTTTTTTAAAATGCAGTATCATCAATAAAACCTCATTTATCAAGCAACACAAATTTGAACATTATAAGTTATGGGTAGAAGGTGTTGTGTCGTTGGTTGTCATAGTTCTAAAGCAAGCATATACCGCTTTCCTCGAGATGATGAAGAAAAAAAGTTGTGGAAAAAAGCTGTTTTTGGTGAAGAAATGGAAAATAAAGAAATACCAAAAGATGCTGCTGTCTGCGCTTTACATTGGCCAGAAAACTTCGAAACTGTTACCTTATTTGGTAAAGACAGACCTAAATACGCACCATCGATTTTTCCAATTCGTCCCATCAAGAAGGATCAAATGGAATCATTTTTAGAAAATGATAAGCTAAGTTTTGAAAAGATAAAAGATGAGCTATTTAGCAGAAAGATCACCAGATTTAAGGTACCTGTAACAGCATTTTTGGTAAACAATATCTTACATATTCAATCTGAAAAATATGACTGTGGAATACCAATGTTTTTGCTCAAAATCCAACCTGACCTTTCTTTCGAAAGCTATCATTTTGGTATAAAATGCTCGATTACTACTCTTTCAAAAAATCGTATAACAAGTCTTAATTCTTGGTCCCAATTAGACGAATGTGTCCATTTTTTGAATTCTAAAGAATTTGACCATAAAAAAAAGATCATTCAGCAACAAATTGAGGTGATGGCTCCTTCTCAGGTCGGAATGAAGATATATGGACCAGAGATCATTGTAAGAGCTTTCGAGTACTATGCCATCTCAACGTCCTTGTATAATCGTTTGCGAAAAGACCAGCAGTTACCCTCTGTAAGAACACTTAGAAGAATAACTTCTAAAATATCCAATGTTCCAGAAAGCACATTCCTTCAAACAGTCTTTAAAACATTAAAAGATAACCAAAAGCTTTGCGTACTTTTACATGACGAAGTATATGTAAAGAAGATGCTCCTGTATCATGGAGGCACATTATTTGGCAGAGCAGTCAATAATCCATCTGAACTTGCCAAAACAATTTTGGGAATTATGACGGTGTGTCTTTATGGAGGACCAAAGTTTTTGACAAAAATGCTCCCTATTTCTAAGTTGGATTCTGATTTTTTAAGAAATGAAATAACACCAACCATTGAAGCCATAGAATCTGGAGGTGGTCAGGTAAAGGCAATCATTTCTGATGGTAATAGGGTGAATCAATCCTATTTTAAAAAATACGAAACAGTGCCTGGAAAGCCATGGTTAACCACTGATGGTCTTTTTTTACTCTTTGATAACCCCCACTTACTTAAATCAATTCGAAATTTATGGTTAACAGAAAAGACTGGTGAACTTACATTCAATGATAATGGAACGATCAGAACAGCTAAGTGGCAGAATTTGAGAGATTTGTTTAATTTGGAAAAACGAAGTGGTTCACTTGTCAAGATGTCTAAGTTAGACGAAGTTTCTATTGCTCCCAAACCAATTGAGAGACAAAAAGTTGCTACTTGTCTCAAAGTGTTCTGTGATATGACCTACACAGCGCTGATTACTCATCCAGATCTCCCTAAAGATGAGGTTTATGATACTGCTGTTTTCATAAATAAGGTAGTTTCGTGGTGGAAAATAGCAAATGCAAAATTTTTGGGGGCAGACATACGATATAACGATGAATTGCAAGGGGTTATTAGCGAACAAAACGACTCTCGTCTTACGTTTTTACAAGAATTTGGAGACATGTGTCTTAATATGAAAGCAGAAAAACAAGGATTTCGAATCAAACAGTTATCTAAGGACACTGCAAATAACATTCATCATACTTGTTATGGCCTTGTAGATTTATGTAGGCACTTACTTGCTACAAGTCACAAATACGTTTCTCTGGGATTATTTACAACCGATTATATCGAAAAAGAATTCAGCAAATTACGTCAAGGATCTGGTGGCACGTATTTTATTTCAGCCCAACAGGTTCTTGAAAAGTTAGCCATCAAACAATCGTCATTGTTATTGAAATTAGGTGTCAATGTCAATGAAGAGTTCAACTCTGAATCTGGTCATCAATGCCAATCGTGTGGCTACCTTTTATCAGAGGAAGGTGCTGAGGTTTTCGATAACTTACCAGAATTAGAGCAAAGTCTGCAGCTTCAAACTAAACTTTCTCTGATATATATAGCTGGATATATAACCCGAAAAGATAACGATTTAACAAATAGCAACATTGAAACGACTAGATTTTACTATGAAGAATATGGAAAATTACTTGATGGTGTAAATCGTGGAGGTCTTAACATACCAACAGATTGCTGCTGCCAGTGGACATTTTTCTCGTTTATCTTATTCAACACTATCAAATCTAAGGTATGCAAAATCTCTTTGTGTAATGTATTCATGGCCATATCAGAATATTATTCATTCAATATGTCAAGAAAACATGGGAACATACTTGCTAATATTCTTTTAAAAAACTATTGCTTGGATTCTACACCACGTTCTAATAAAGAACCTGCTGTAAAAGTATTAAAACTTTCTTAAAATGGTATATATTGTATTGATATAAGAAATAGAAGAATTTGTCTTGATTACAGCGTAAGAACAAAAAAGTTGAAATTTACTATCATGAAAATTTGTTTGACAAAAATTCCCACACGACTTTGTCTGCTAAATTGCACACTCCCTCCCAAAATGTTATTTTTCTTGGAAAGATTATTTTGAATTATGTCAAAATTTTCTAAATACGTTCCAATCAAGACTCATGTCATGTTATTTTTAATTTATCCAAAATCTGTTTAACTCTATTCCTCATGGGCACACAGGTCAATAATCATATATCAGAATGAAGTATGAAAATTGTTTCCTGATTTTATGCTTCAAAAATACAAATTTTTCACAGAACGCGTTAATTTCATGACGTTTTAATGTCATGATTCGTTTGTTTTCTGTGAGCTATGTTCTAAAAATGTTCTAAATTAACTAAATTTGGTACATTTTTTTCTAATTTGAGATATGAACATTCCCCCGTGCAGAATAGGGTTAAACCTTTGCGTTTTATAAATAATTATATCTTCCTTATACATATATGAAATATTGCATTATAGATTTTTGCAGATTTTGTCCGAATTTGCAATAATTAAAGTTTTCTAAAAATAACCATTTGCAAATATTAGTTTCGCAAGCATTTTTTCTGAAAACAGTTTTTCTCAAATTTGCACAAAGATTCAGTCAGGGAAATGATAAACTTGAAAGTACTGATATCTGATTTGTTATTTCTAAACTAGAATTCTGAATCCAAACTAGAAGTCTTAATTTGATGCATAAAAAATAGTTACATGAAAAGTCCCCTCTTCATCCTTTGCAAAAATAGCAATCACATTTTTGTTGAAATGACCATGAATCGCAAAAATAAGTATCACAAAATGCGATTTATCTGGAATTAAAGTTTATCATAGCTTATATAAAGATATATTACCTATCATCTTTTCAAAATTAGAAATGCAAAAAACAAACTATGAACTAGGCAACATGAGTGTGGTTGGATTGGCAAAAAAACATACCTAGTATTCAAATATTTTCAGAAGAAAATTGAAATTAAAAGTGTAATACCATACCCTACCATCATGTCTTATCAACCTCAATGTTTCATTTCAAAAACCACCTCAAAGGGACCACCACACCAAATCAAGCAGGGCAATACTAAAATACTACAATAAATGCCACATAAATATTTCGGAACAAAAGAATTATCGACTTACTTTTTAATTAGCGTGATATCTCAATACACACATTTTATATCTTTTT
>JAUKPT010000702.1:5024-18217 GCA_032273505.1 Nanomia bijuga
TACTGTATTTCATGGACTATATAGTCGATAATTGCACTCCCTCTTCCACAATAATAATACATTGATACTTTGCGAGTCTAAAAATCATAAAAGAGTCAGATGTATTTTTGGACACTTTCAGAAAGGTTGAGTCCAGAGAGCCAAGATTGATGAATGTAAAATTAAGAATAAGTTTTGAAATCTTGTGGGTTCAAGTAAATGATTTTTAAGACGCTTTGAAGGCTCAAAGCTGAGGCATTTATTTCTGATACAAAAAGAGTGTAGGCACTTTGGAAAGATTGTTTTCCAATCGATTGTAATGACCTGGCCCACGCAGCAGAAAATATCTCTCAGAAATGACGTTGCACAATCTCGCATCTCGGAAACTCGTGCTCCATAAAACCATGCATCTCTTTTATTCAAAAAAGACGATTTTAGTTTCCTATCAACTTCTAAACATAAACAAAACTTCAGCTTTTACCAAAACATGTGGTCATTAACACTCATTTTTCCTCTTTTTTACCGATTCTTTAGAGAATTTTATAAAATATGGTTTTTCAAAATAATACAATCGTTGGAAAAGTAGGTTGTTTTATTGACGTAAAGGCTGTTGATTTTTGGTGAGGTGTTTTGTTTGAAAAGACCTGTTCAGCTAAAGAAGTTGAAAAGTGGGAAAATTGGCGATTGCCCTGGGTCAAACGGTAAGATAAATTTACTTAAAAATGTTTTTTCTCTGCAAATTTTGTATAGGCGACAATAAATATATGTTATAAATACTCGTAAGGACTCTTTGCAAACCAATGAATGGCCAAAACTTGCTTCAAACCTTCTAAGAAATAACTCAAAGTGCATGGAAATCACGTTACTACTCTTCAACAAAATGAAAAATCACAAAATTCAAAAAAATCGACATAATCTTTCAGAAAAAGTAAATTCCATAATGTTGCACAAATTTTAGATCAGGATAAAGGCTAATAGATCAGTATACTGTCTGATCATAAATAGCATAATTTTAAGGTGTTGCAATTTTTTATCTTTCTCTTTTCCTCCTTCCTTTAATTTTTTCAATTTTTTATTTCACTTACTTAGCTCTCACATGACCATTGACCATTGAGAAACCTAGAATTAGTGAAATTGCATTTAAACAGTACTAATAATTTTATTTCATTCTATTTTATTGAATAGACACCTCCCTTGATCTAAAAAAAATCATTATTGTGAATCTTGTCCGAAGGTCTGTTGATTCGTCTTATTTTCGTGGAAAAGCATGATGATCAATATATAATGGAAAACAAAGAGGACGTCATAATTTTAGATCAGAATAAGGCTAAGAGATCAGTATACCGACTGATCGTACGATCAAAAATTGAAAAACTTAGAATTAGTGACAATGCTATTAAAATGTACTTTAGATTTTGGTTCATCAATAATTCTATTTCATTCTATTTTATTGAACAGACACCTCCCTTCATTAGAAAAAGTAATAATTGTGTATCTTGTCTGAAGGTCTGTTGTTTCGCCATTTTTTCGTGGAAAAACATAATGATCAATATATAATCGAAAAGAAAGAGTAGGTCAAAGAAAATCATAGATCAATATTTTAGATCAGTATAATCACAAACAATTCTAAAAAGAAAACAGAAGACATTGTCGGTTTTGTAATGAAACGACCCAGTTCGATTCCTACTGGATCCCCGTAATTTGAATGAATAAACCACCGCATGTGTTGCATATTTTAGTGCTTAAAATTCGACAATGGATTCCGTTCACTATTAAATGTTGTAAAAGTCTTGTAAATGTTGATCTATCCCCGTTAGAAGAGTTTAATATATATTGACTCTGTCTCAAATAAGTCTTGCAGCCTCTGCTGCATCAAAACCTGTAAAATGTAAATAGATAAAAACGATAAAAATTATAAAAATTATAAAAATGGTTTAGGGATTGTCTCAAATATTGAATACACATTTGTATCACTTTGTAATAGGCTGTCTATGAATTATTGGCAAATATGCTGTTAGTTGGATTGAACAATTAAATTACCAAAAATTTGATCGGTAATTTAAAAAACATTACAATTTGGTGTAGTCATCGAATATGATAAAGACATCGTCATATCTTAAAATGAACATTTGTGCACGAATTATACCACGTGACATTTACGACTGTTTCTATTAACGTATGTGTACCCTAGTTTGACCACGTAAATCGCATATTCATTAAAGAAATAATAGAAATCTTTACACTTAAAATGGACCCTAGTTTGGCCGCGCTGTTTCACACAAGATATAGAAGGAAATAATGCGCTGTCATTGTCTGACGAGGTCTGACCTCAACCCTTCGGCAAGATTTTAGGTCATTTGGACCCCAATATCGGGAGTTAGGGGACTTTTGTCAAGGGTATGTACGGTTTTTTTCTGTATTTTTAATACATTCTATAGAAATACAAAGCATGTCTACTTCAAGGTCTGTAACTTTCAAAGGAATTGTTTAATAGTTTACATTTATTAATAAAGATTTTGAAATGAAGAAGTTAGAAATTTTCCCTCTTCTTCTTCTTCTTCTTCATTTTTAGTAAAATCGAAGATTTTTTTATTCAACAATGTTAAGTTCCTTATTCCCTTTCTAAAAAGACCTTACTTTTAAAAATTGGTTAAGAAAAAGTCAAAAAACTAGAAATAGTGTCAAAAGCTTTGAAATAGGGTACACCCGTCCAAACTAGGGTACACATACGTTATATAGCAGGATTACATTTATTATGACGTAATTATAAATAGATTTCAATACATTGGGTGATTAATAATTCGTACCACCATCGACAATAAAATATACAAATAACTGTCGAGACAAAGTGATAACAGATGAGCCGAAGGCGAACTTGACTTGACTTCAACTACAGATAAACATTTGCTTTCAAAGGGGTATTATTTTCGTGGAGACACTATATTAGATATACTAAAGAACATTTCAAAAGTCTTGACACTAATTCTGTTTCTTCATAATTCCACCATTTTTGCACCAATTACCATCATTTTCGGCCAGGTTAGAGCTATAGTAAAGTACTTTGGTATAATAAAAATATTTTTTGAAAAAAATGAAAGAAAAAAGTAAAAAAACGAAGATGAAAATTCGCAACTACTCAAAAAAATGACTTGAAAGTTATATCAGTTATACAAATATGACTTGAAAGTTATATCAGTTATATAAATATGACTTGAAAGTTATATCAGTGGATGCGCTTATCTATTGTAAGTCGAAATAACTTACTTGCATCGTGTTAATATATAAAATATGCATTGAAAATTTATTAAGTTAACATATACAAATGCATCTATCTAATAGATAAAAAGAAGCCGACAAAAGAAATCAATATGTAAGAAAAAGGTATATGCGTTAATAGGTATTTCGAAAATGTATTTTTTTTACGTTATCTTAATCATTACATCATTCCACATCTATAAAGGAAAAAAATTGGGATTTGCAGCCAAAATTCTGCTAGAATGACCCAAACATTTTACCCTTTCCCTATGGCGCAATGCCGTTATAAAAGAATTTAGTTCGAAAATGTCCCCTAAAAAAACTGTCACGGGTAAAACATTATTTAAAAATGTGTTAAAAATATATATATGTTTTCGACCAAAATCGGGGTATATCAACCATTTCTCACCCCAAAATACCATGATTTTAGCCTGTCTTGATGTGATTAATCATGTTTTACATATCATGCAATTATATGGCATTGCATCTTAAAGTCTGCGTAAACGAATTTCGTGCAAATTTACGCGTGTATAATTAGCGAAATCTTTTAATTGTTTTATGTATAATACAGTACTTCGATGCATTAAATACATTCCACAGGGTAATTAATAAGTCGTAACATTTGCTCTCACGCATAACGGCATGTTTCATACTTAAACATTTCTATTTAATAAAAAACAATGCAGCAGATATGTCATTCCCCTATCAACTGCACAACGTATGCTCACTGAATAATGCGTATACCTCCTTAAATATACCCATTATACACATCGCCGTTTAATTACTGATGTGTCTCATACAATAAATTGTTTCTATTACACGAAATTATTTGCACGTAAAAATGAATCACATGAATCTCATGCACTCGGCTTATTACGTTTTAATTAATCATCATTATGAATTATTATGATATAACCCCCTGGTTTGTAAAGTACCAAACAACAATTTAGTTCAGAAATGAGTAGATGAATTCGAGGAAAAACTACTTTTTCTCAAAAAATGTTTGAGTTGAAGAAGAAATGAAATATGATCCTGAGATTATAGCTCACCCACTTATATAACTTTCAAATCATATGAATTATTATTTCGCGTAGTTGCGAATTTCCATCGTTTTTTTCCTAATGCTTTTCATTTTCTTCAATTTTATTTTCACTTTAACAAAGAACTTTACTATATCTTACCTGACCAAAAATTGAAGTAATTGGTGAAAAATAGTGGAGTTATGAAGAAACCTAGAATTAGTAAAAAGACTTTTAAAATCTTGGTGTAGTGTTGTCAAAATTTATCATACAGGTAAAGCGAGCCTAATATATTCATAATGATGTAACTCTCTCTGAAAAGGAAAATCTATCAGATTGAATGGATAGCTTAGAAGTTAAGAGTTAAACCTATCAATACTAGATATCGTGCGATCTGAGTCCAATTCATAGTCACACCAACAATTTCAATATTTCAATTTAGCGGTAGTTTCAACTACTCTAAAATATTTAAGGCTAGATAACATCAATTGATCGTGAAGCTGTATTCTCTCAGGTCGACCAATACCATGCGAGGGAAAATTGGCTCGGTACACTCTTTTTTATAAGAAACATTGTGGCGAAATGTAGCTAATTTTTTCATTGTTAACGTTTTTTAAGATAGTAGTGACGGGATTGGCCTTCAGTAAATCAATGAACAAAACGAAAGAATTATCTTTATTTTTTTCTTAAATATATCATATATTCTTAAGATAATGTATTTGGCCTTACGATTTTCTTAATTTGTAGGCCCTTGTATCCCTGGGCTATTATAACTGTTTCATATGACTGTTCCACCATAATCTTAACTTACCTTACTCAATCAATGTTTTTTTGAAGTAGCCAATCAGGAATCAGATTCTTCATTTCAGACGTCATTTTTAACCGCCAATTAAACCTGAAACAAATCGACACAACCCCTCTTTTAAGAACACAATGTAATTCTCTCATATGATTTTAACTCATTTCGAGAATGGAACTTTAGCTTCAATAGACTTATTTTTGTGCTTTCTGAATCTTTTTCTCCCAAGTTTAGGTCCATTTGTCATGGAGTTTGACCCAGACAGATATGTTTGAAATTTACTCCCTGTGTATTCTCAACATACTTTTATTTCAAAAATGTTGAAAAAATTCAAACAACTTAACTAGAAATATAACTTAAGGAAATAAACGGTTTATAAAATTTCAACATAAAAAACTCATCAGTCAAGTGGTTTTTCTCATTCATTAAAGAAAAGGTCTCCTTAAGGGGGGATCTGTCAAAATAGTGTCTCTGCTCTCTTGCAATCAAAACCTTTTCCAAATACTTTTCCTAAGCATATTATTAACTTGGATTCAATTTTAAGAAAATAATTTGTATTCTAAAAGAGTTGAGAGGTTTAAGGAATTGTAATTCATCTAAACAAAAATAAGATGTTCATTTTGAATTTTTTTACATCTATTCTTTTGTAGAAATTCTACTTTTCTTTTTATTTGGAGATATAGAAATAACGATTGCAAATGGAGTTTTTTAGATATTTTGTTTCGAAAGTTAGTACAAATTTAAGTCTGTTTGAGTTTACTTGAATATTTTATATAAACATCGATTGAATACTAAGTAGCAGAAAATAACAGGTAAAGTGATAATATTGAAAGATAGACAAAGATTCATGTATACAATACCCCCCTGTGCAACCAGTGAGATACACCTCGTGCAGCAAATATATCGTCGTAGCTCACCCAAGTTTAATTTGATTCGTTCATTTTGTATACAAACACAATCTTTTAGTTTTTTTATCTTATAGTTATCTGTTAGTTTTTTGTTGTGTATAACATATTTTTTAATGTCACATAGTAAACTATAACATTAAAAATGTCAAGTCCTAATCAACTAATCAAATTACGCTATTTTTCTGCATCATTATTGATTTAGAAGCAAGACATATCTAATGTCAGACAACGAAAGCGTGCAGCATATATATTGTTGTAGCTCCCCCAAACTAGTTCCTTACTATACGACTGTAAAAGAACGAATGAAGCCCTTGTGTGCGTCTCATTTTGATACTGCTTTCATTGTCAATTAAGAACTATTTAACCAATCAAAATGTCCTAGTTTGAGGAAGTATAATAAAAAGCAAATTCCGTAAATAAGCATGCCTGGTCTATTATATCTACCAATAAAACCACGTTTTAAATTGAGCCTTATGTTTCAGTAAAATAAATAAAATAAATAACGAATTAATTGATACATTGACGTCACAATGCCATGTCATTTGCTTTTTATTATACGTAATGAGTGACCAGCTTCCTGCAAAAAGATGAACCTTCCTGTAAGTGCTGCTACCAGTGCTAACAAAGTTTTCGAACACATTGTTTTTGATTATTTGCATCCTAATATACCTCTGTACCTTTCAATTCTCGACATTGAATATAATCTAGAGTAGTTAAGTGGGTAAATAAGATCATAATTTTCTTCAGACATTTCGTAACATGGTACTCTGTGTACATATTTCTAGCTTTACGGGTAAACTGTACTTTTCAGATCTATCTTTTTGAATGGCCTTGTGTCCATTATTTGAAATCATCTAAAATATCTATTTCTAATGTCGGTATAGTTGTAAGAAAAAATCACTGCACTGAAAAGAATGATTTATTCTCACTGAACAGTTTGCTAGTTGCAACACATAAAAACAAAATTCACATTTATTGCGTGACGTAATATTTGAGTCCTTGCAGGGAACCCATTATGCAAACGTCTTATCAACTCGATACTCTTAAAGGTCACAAAAATGATGAAGATGAAGATAATAGCAAAGAAAATTGGTCTACAGACGAAATAATAGGTTCTGCGCCAAAATTAGAACTTTAGTTACTTGAGCTATCAATCTGAAATTGTCTGTGTGTGTGGATATGTTTGTCAGCTTATCTTTTCGAGCTTTCATTTAATACCCAAACGTGTACTTTTGCGTAAACGAACGGTTTTTAAAATTTCGAGGCCTGATTTTGGCAACTATCTAATATAGGTAATAACAAGCGTAAGAAGAATGGCAAAGGAACTAAAGTTGAGTCCAGTGCCTTTGACACAGAAGAAAAGAAGAAAAGAAGCGAGAATTTAAGAAAATAGCTTGTTGAAACGAAACTGGTCAACAAAATATTGAAATGAGCAATAGGCGTACAGGAAGAAAACATATTTTAGAACTGCTTCCTATGCGTAGAAGAAACCTCGTAAATGTATTGTCAATTATTTGAAATTTCTTATTCTAGTTTCGGTAGAGTTGTAAGGAAAAGTCTTAGCACTGAATTTGATTTGATTTCTTCACACTGAACAGTGTGATTGATTTGAATACAAGTAAAAGTGCATGAAAGCAAAATTTAAATTAATCACGTGACATAATAATTGAGTCCTTGCAAGAAATCAAAATCAATTGAGAAAAAGTCAACTCAAAACTTCTGAAGGTCACAAAGAAAGATATCCACAAAGCAGAGAAAACAAACAAGTTTCCTTTCAAGAAGTAATTTTTTTATACCTTAACTAGGTTTTTTCTTCTTATGCTTTATTGTACAAAAATAAAATCCGATGTAACAATGTAGATTATGGAAATTTCATGATATCTCATATTCCCATAAAAATTTTGTTCAGTAAATTATTAGAATGAGCATTTCACTTGGCTTGGGTTAACGGTAGCAGAGAGAGATTTTTGATTGGACAAGCAACGACGAGATGTGGAGCAATATACAATGGCGGCTCTAGGGAAATATCAAACTTGAGAATTTAATATATATTATTTAGTTTTTGAAAATTCCTAGGAAACGGGTATTCCTGTAAGTCTTCGTGGAGTTTTGAGAAGAGAACGCAACATGTTTCCCAAAAAAAAAACAAGAATGAGTGTTCTATATTACTTCGTTCGCCAAGACTTTTTGAAGTTGCAAGTACTTAAGCTTTATTTTGATGCCACATCTAATATCAAAATTCAAAATTTAAACGTTTTATCTTTCTTTTAAGTCAAAAATGAAGATCAATTCAAACTTAATATTAACGTTGGCCTTTTGTTACCATTCAATTTAAATTTATACATTTTTCATCAAAAAAGGTATAGACTGACACCGATATACAATTTTTTCCTTTTTTTGTTTGTTTTTTTAGCAGTTGTTCTTGAATACTAGTACAATGACATTAAATGAAATTTTTGGATTTGAGCCAATTTTTCAATTAGTCCAAATATCTATTTGGTCTAAGTTTTATAGTCAATTAGGCAAAGATTTATTGAATATAATTTAATTGGGGAAAACATATAATATATTATAAAGAATATTTTAAAAAGAGGATTTGTTTGCTAAAAGGAGCCTTAACAAAATCCACTAACACGAAAAAATACTATTTTTTGACATTCCCTAAATCTCTTTAAATACAGATTTATTTTCTTATCAAAAACATTAATTAACTCATTCATTCATTTTACTTGATTCAAATACTCAATTGACATACTATTCCAGGTAGAACCAATTGTTAAAACTCGTGCTGTGTTCGCAATCATTCGAAACTGTCTATCACCCTTCGCATATCAATACACTCAGTTTCATGTTGCATAGACGCATTTCAACAGACAACATGTAAACATATAAAATCCGTCAATAATGCTTTCATTTATCTCGTTGACATGACTTTTCAGTTAATCTGTGTTTGTGTTGTTGTTACTATGACGTCAATATATGCATTGTTTTGTAGCAAGATAATGTGTAACATTTTTAACAAGGTCATATCTTTCTTGCTTATATTCTTTGCTGTTATAAGCTCAAGGAATCGTCGCCAAGTTAAGGCTTATTTAGCCGATTGGTTTCTTAAGAAAAAATAGTTTTGATCATTTTTGGTTTTAACAAATCAAATTGTGACATTTTGAATTGAACCAATTAGCGCTTTCTGATGATGTTATTTCTAACCAATCAAACGGCTAAAATAACCGAAATTTGGCGATAATTCCTGTGGCTGAAAATGCCCGTGAATTTAAAGCGAAAAAGTAAGTTACAAATTTTAGAATGCTTTTAATGTTTTTTGTTATATTTTTTTCTCAGTAGATTGTTTGGCCTCAATTTTGAAAATGTTAAAAAAGATTATACTAAACAGAATACTAAGCATACCATGTACCAATTTGCATGTGCCTTGAAATTTCCTCTAAATCAAAATTGTGATCTGTTTGAATACTTTCTCTTGGCACATTGTTCGGTCTCAATTTTTAAAATTAGCTTTGCATGGTTGTGCGTATTTTTAAGCATAGTTACTAATTTGCTTTGTTCATTTATTGAGGCTGGACTGACAATACAAGATGCTTGAAAAAGTGAAAACTGTAATACATGACTTAGACGTTTAATGTTGCAAATGTAGCGTTAGGTTTTGAAATGCGGGAAAATCGTATCAAATATCATAAATTACGGGTACAGTAACCTGTAATTTAACAAACTTTTGTAAAAACATGAACAGATTTGTCTAGAATCTATTTCATTTGCAAACAAAACGCTAGACATCCTTGAGATCTTGACGTAACTCTGATATCAATCACGAACAAGATAAAAACAAGGTGCGGTGATATTATCAAAAGTTCCATTTATTTTAGATTTTATTTTCTGAACCAACGAACTAGATGAGAGAAAAAGTCTCGTCTGAGTTTGCCTGATTATGATCTCTGTGAAGGGAATGATCTGATGGTTAACGTTTCAAACTCTCGACACTGGCTACTGTTTGTTTTATGAGTTCGATACCGAGCTCTGACGACAATACATTAGTTGAAATTTCAACTGAACTGATATATTAGTTAAACAAAATTATTTGAAGTCTGAGTCTAAAATAGATTGTAAGTCAGTCCGGTCAACCTACCTATGTCAGCATGTACTACTATATTACGTTAATATAGTGGTCCATGATGTGAGGGAATTTAAGTAGTCTTTTGGTACCATGCGAAATACTAAGTAGGACTTACTTCATGGCGTCGATAAGCTTATCTTTAGGAATCTGAGTATTCCATCTGATCTAGCAACCACCTACGCTGGATGGGACTACCATAAGTGGGACTCAGAAATATGTAGCAATTTTAGAATCCTTTTCTTGAAGAATCTATATTTTCATTATAAAATGAAATTGATCGCGGTACAGGATTGCGTAGGAGCATAAGGCAGCATAAGGGAGTGAGATGTTTTTGTGACGTCAATGAATACTTTTGAAATGCATAAAATGGACATTATTAGAGATAAGGCTCTTATTCTCTCCTGCTATCAAATGAAATATTTAACTGTTGCTTAGTTCAAATAACTTGTTATGCAAGGGGTAAAGAAACTTATAAAAATCTTTCAGTATAATTTTAAAACATTGAAAAAAATAGTGAGAAAAATTCAAATAAAAGAAAAACAAGAATTTTGAAGGTAGAATTATTATACCCTTTGTTGTGACGTAGAGCGTTGATAAACTAATTGAAGAGAAAGGAATCTAGTTGTTTTAGTGATTCAATATAGGAATTCAGTCAACGATGGTAAGTTTTAAATAAAAAATATGCCAGAAACATTCATACGCATCTTTCTTTATGCTTATGTACGAGTGGTTAATAAATCAATTGACTCCCGGGCATTTTTCCTCATAATTAAGTCTTTAGTCTTTCAGAATGTTAGGGAATTTTTTCAAATCTATTAGAATATTCTCGTCCCGACATATTCGAGCTATTCACCCCTCGCCTTTTTACGTTTTCAAATATTCAGTAATCCTCTTTACTGCTCTGATTTGCAACCATTGAATTAAAATTAAGTAAATAATTCAGTGTAGAGTGTAGATTATCGGGTAAATTCTACACACACACTTGGTTTATGTCATGAACTCAAATTCCGATTTGTAAGAATGCTTTTGAATCATGGCCTACTAATAGTTCAGGTCGTATTAAGAAAAGTACCTTCCCGTCATACAGATAATTTGAAACCTTCAGGAGTTATTAGAAATACTTAGTAGATTATGTTAAATCAATCGCGAAAAAATTTCGACAATTATTTGGGGATTTACGGGGTACTTTCGGTTTCATTTTAAGTGAAGAAAAGTGAAGAAAAAGGTATGAAGAAAATTTTTTTATCAAAAACAATTTTGGCTGGTGACAGATAGTATTATAAACTACATCCAGACCAATTTTTATGAAAAACCGGTGGTGCAATCAGAAGATATAAGCAAAAGTTTGATTTACTCAAAATCGCCTGACCCCAGTCCAAAAGTGTTGAAGGATACTATAAGGGACTACCAAACTTGCAGTATTTTATCAACATATAATTATGGTTTATTACTTATCCTTATAATAGCCTAAAATATACTACAGTATATCTCGTAGTAACAATTATCGGAAAAAAAGCGAGGGTGTTTGATCTTTAGATAATCATCTTGCAATTTTCTTAGAACAATAATAGTTTCTATTATGATAACCAGAATAGACTATAGATCTCTTAAATGGAAAAGTAGTCAGATTTATTCTATTTTGCATGAATTCATTGAATCCTTGATTTCTTTTGAATCAATTTAGATGGTCAATTTTTACATTTTTATCACTTCACGCTTTATCCAGCGCTATTGAGAATTGTTACATCACTGTTCATTCATAAAAATATCGCGCTTGATAATATGTTTTATGTTTTAAACAAACTTTAAAAGTTTCAAAAATAGATATAGATTAAAGAAATGAAAGATAGAAAGAACAGTTAAATAAATAATAAAGACAGTTGGTGTATTATTATTTCTTTAGTTGGTAGAATTTTGTTTAAAAGCTGCCAAAACGTTGTTGTGTCAAAAATTTCAAGCATAGCCAAAAAGAAAATGTTTCTGTTTTTCGTTTTCCCACAGAAAAGAAAGATCCAGAAGAACGTGCTAAGTGGCTTACCGTCGTAAGAAATTTTGATGTAAGTTTTACATTGAAACCCGATTCAGTCATTTGTGAGGAGCACCGGCCATTAAATTACGAACAAGTAATCAAAAATGGAAAACCAAGACCTAAGGAACCTCCATCTCCTTTTGATGAACTTACTGAGTTTGAGATTCAAGATAAATTAACATTCGATTCATTGCAGACAGATATTGCTCATAATGTCCCCGTTAAAACGGTTACGTACATCTGTAACGAAAATTGTTAAATTCAGTCAACGGAATTCAACCAAGGAATTCAAAGTTTTTATTAATCGTTACGAAATTCTTAAAATATCAGGTATTTCATTGTGGTATCAAATGCTTCGTGCCAACGATTTCTTTAAACAGAGGAAGGTTATTAAATAGATGGTCAATCTTGAGAGAAATCATACGTTTTCTTAACCAAAAAACAGTTGAAAACAAAGTTGGTGTATTAATGGAGCATGTAGAGTGTATGAGTAAGTCAACGTTTAAATCCAAGGTGTATTCTGTCGAAACATTAGTTAAGAGCTCTCTACAACCGTTTAAGATAGAATTTTCTATCATATCCTGAATCTATTCTTTATGAGAACAATGAGCTGCAATCTTACTACAGCTTGTCACAGAAAAAAATACCTTGAGTTGACTAATTTTCCGTTTACCCCCCCCCCGGTAATAGGTTGAGACTTCACCTTATTAGTTCCTCCCGAGGGTGAGGCCATCCTCTCAAAAATTTTCCCGACCCCTTACCCTCGTTCACTCCGTTTTTCGTATCAATTAAGTATCAATTAATATCATTTAAGTATCCCCACCCTCGGACATCACTCACCTAAATCGTCCCGACCCTAGGTACATCACCACAACTTTCTTGTCCGATCCTTGTGATTTCCGGGTTAACGTAAAAATTGAACGACTCATAATGGCATATTAAATACGATAAAATTAAGAATGCTTAATCACGTTTTTCAATGTTTTCCCTTTTATGACGTTTTAATCACAGAAATATTCCATCAATTTGAAAATGCATAATCGAGAAAAGTTAAACACTTCATTTTGTGTTATTTTGT
>JAUKPT010000703.1:0-18216 GCA_032273505.1 Nanomia bijuga
TATTCTCTTCTCTTATTCCTTAGTAAAAAACTTCTTTAAGTAAAATTTGAATATGTGTAAGTCCAAAAATTTGAGAAAAATAGGAAAAAATAGAGCAAAATATAAATTTTGTAAAAGGTGAGGTGGTAAGATATCGTGAAAATAATACACATAATATTAAAGTGATATTTCTTATCGAAGAATATAACTGAAATACCTACAAAGAATATAAATATAAATACAAAACCCTAGAATATATAAAAAATATTAGTTTTTGGAAAAATAAAGTCTTGTTTTTCGACATTTTTCATTCACCATGTTTCTAATGTTGATGCCATCGTACTCTTTGGGGAACTTCTTTTGTGCTGCGGCTAATATCTTGCCCATTCTCATAGGGGAAATCCTTTTCGAAATAACAGTATTACCCCGGTATTTTTTTGTCTTTGGGGAAAATGCCGATTCACTCAACTCTTCTTTAGTAAAATCTTTGTCCATTTGTGATTTGATAAAAACACTGATTTGACTTCTGTTTCTCTTTTTTGGTGTCACTGGAGTTACAGCAGGAGTTTGTGGATAAGTCAAAGAAGTCGAAGAATTTATGAGTGGATGATCAGAAGTGTCTGGATAAGTCAATGAAGGCAAAGAATTTATGAGTTGATGATCAGAAGTGTCTGGAGAAGTCAAAGAAATCGAAGAATTTATGAGTGGATGATCAGAAGTGTCTGGAGAAGTCAAAGAAGGCGAAGAATTTATGAGTGGATGATCAGAAGTGTCTGGATAAGTCAAAGAAGGCGAAGAATTTATGATTGGATGATCAGGAGCTTGTTGATTACTCAAAGAAGGCGAAGAATTCGTGATTGAATGCGTTTTAATTTTCCTTTCGTATACATATCTCTCAAGTTTTTCGACTTTTGTCCTCATGGCAGCCATCTCTTCAAGAATCTTATTCTGGTTCGTCAATATTTGTCCAAGTCTTTCGTAGTTTCTGTCGTAGTCCCTGTTTTTGTCATAGTTGTACATGTCATTGTTCGTGCAAAGTTCGTTCTTATCATGGTTTTCGTCCGGATCAAATCTGTCATTATATAAAGTAGTTTTCTCTATGTTAATGTCTACGTCGAGTCCCTCAAATTCTTTATGTCTGTAATTGTCATTACGTTCGTTGTCTAATTCAAGTCTGTCTGGGTCCACATGATCGTTATTGTCTGAGTTAAGTCTGTCTCTGTCAGGTCCGTTGCAGTCATTTAGATCGTATTCAGTTGCGTTTAAGTCGATATTCTCACCGGAGAAGAGCATTCTGCCTAATGTTGAACCGGACTTTTTAATTGCAGGTGTTTTTTGGATAACATTGATGGGTGGTGGCGAATTTTCAAATCTGTGCCTATTGTTGTTATCATCAGTATAATCATCCAATTTGTTTTGTAGCAAACTATAGTCATCTAAAATTAAATGATAAGAATATGATAACTCAAGTATATTGAATAAATTTTATCAAAAATTGAAATATAGGCCATTAGGTAAACTAACATCTATAATGTATAAATGAGATTACTCTAATAGAAATGACATACAGGCTCAATATAACCGAGATTTTTGATGCTATATTTAGCTAATCGATCTTTGCTTGGAAAAAAGAATTAATTTCCCCCCTTAAACCTCCAAATCAAACCTGATAATGAAAATAATTTAAAGTAGAAAATTTCATGACAAAGATAGGGTTTGAAACTAAAAGAAATGTTCTAAGGACTACGGTGACAAATAAACGTGTTACAACTATAGTGAAAGGAGCACAATATTCAATTCAAAATCCTATGAACCGTATTAAAACAATTTAAGGGTCAATATTGAATTGAGTAAGGAAAAAAAATAGTAAAGAAGGTAGAAAAAAGAACAAATAAAACATATCCCTAAATGATAATAAACTCACCATGCAAATCTATAATCTCAGCCTTATGGTCCATCTCTTCATCATTAACTGAAATCGTAACTATGGATCCAATCGAATACTCCGGTTCCCTTATACATTTTGTCTTAACGATCATACAAGTACGGTCATGATGAAAATAGAAAACTCCATAACGGAATGATTTATTATTTAGACGTCTCAACATGTTTATTCTGATTGATGCTTGATTACTCTGAACACTACTGGGTCGACGTTGCTTTAAATACCTACTTCAAATCAAATGGTCTGAAATACATTGTTTTAGCTGTTTCTTTTCCTTTTTTTTTGGTTTTATTTAGGGCATAAGGAACAATACTCTTTAAGTGTTATAGCATTTTCACACCTTTAATGCACGCGGAAAACGCATGTTTAGACTTGCACTTTTTCTTATATCTCAATAGAAGCGGTAAAAGACTTTTATGTTGCAAAGAAATAGTTTCGTATTCGACAAATGACTGATCGAAAATTGCATGATGAAAAACTTGATCCATTCACTTAGAATTCATACATACACATTTTTTCATTAAGAATAACCTGATTACAATGTTTCAATATTTGTCCAATTAATTGACTATTTCTGTCAACATGGTCAAGCCCTACAATAATGCAATAAAACCAAAGACAAAAAAAAAGAAACAAAATATTTTACTTATATTGAATTATATTGATTAGTATTAAACAGTATAACTACAAAAAATATTGTCTTTAATAATACAAAATATAAATAAGAACTGTCACTTCTATTTCTAATGTCCACTTTTGAATTTGTCTGGGATATGCTTTATATCATGACCCATCAATCTAAAGTGTCGATGGGCATCGGTTTTTGTAAAAAACGCATATCTACAGCTTCTGTAAGGACACCAACTCTTAACGTTTGAAGAACCTTCACTTTTTAACTTATATTTATAATGTTCGCCAGTATTCATCATCAATATTTCCTCCAATGAACGATAATGTCCTTTATGTACATCACTAATCAGTGGAGTTGGCAAAGCTCCACCAAAGCTTCGAATCAACGATAAGAAATCGTTCTTTCTATTTGGTAAGTGAGAGCAATGACCACATAGCTTTGACGTACATCTCACATATTCTATCTGGTAGGCCTTTCTATTAACATGCTTGACGAAAAATATGTAGTCTTCTCTGAGGTCTTTAAAAGCTTGAACACTTTCTAATTTTCTTTTACCTGCATCTCTAAACGATTTCAAGTACGTGTGAATTGTTTTTAATCGTGTAACATTTGGATCTCCGCACAAGAATTCCGATGTATTTATACGAAATCCACCATAATTACGACCTCTCCAAAACTTAGAGCATTCTCTGATTGCATTGTCCAATATTATTTCCCAACCATAATCATCATTTTCGCCCGGAATGACAAAATTCAATTCCTCGACTTCAACCGGAAGAATAACTCCAACAAGAAGTTTTGTGAGAAGAGACCATGTTCGTTCAATTGGGTTAAACCTCGAATGCCCAGGGGCATAACATTGAACTACCAACGTGTCAATATTAAGGTCTCTCCATAGATAACCAAAAGTCATTAGATTTATTACTCCTTTAACCGACCAATCAGGTCCTCCATCTGCTATGGATACAACATTGTAGATTAATTGGTCTTTCATTAGATTCTCGATGTGTTTTTTCAAAAAATGGACATGCATGACTGATGTGCTTTCAATAGTTCGACAAGGATGCAGTTGAACATGCAGTGGTCCAGATCTTGGCCAATCTACCTTCGTTCGACCCAGACGATCTTTACTCGTTTTGTTTTTACGGAATATCGATTGATTAACAGGTACTGAAAATGACCTTCGATGTTTCGCACATAGCTTTGAAATGTCTCTTTTTGGTGGTGACAAACTTCTTGATCGTTTCGGCATGAATTTCAACTCCTGATAACCAGCTGGTGTGATTTTTGTGTTACGATAAGGGAAATCGTGGTCCCAATTATCAGGACCATCTCCAACAAGATAGAACTTTCGGACTTGACATCTACGGTTGACAGCTGCATTTCCGATTTCGATCTTATTCTTGTTGTCTACGGAAAGTCGTAATGTATTTTCATGGCATAATTCAGCGATTTGATTTACAATGCTTACTTGAGAAGACGTGTAATGATAATCCGGATGAGCAATTTTAACAGCATCGTTTCTCTTCGGTGGTATTCTTGCTGGTACAAGAGACTTATATCGCCTACTTTGAATACTTTGTCTTCGAGGAGGGAGTAACATTCTATGTATAGTGTCTCTACTAATTCGAATATTGTAGTTTGCTTTCACATAATCGGCCACATCACGAAGAGTAACACCATTCGTATACATATCGCTTGAACGACGACGTAAATGGGCTCCAGCCGTACTTTGTTCGATAAATCGTCTCACAGCTTCAACTATTTCAGGAGAAGTTTCATTGATACTTGGTCGTCCAACTCTTCGAACAAGAGCTGATGCCTCAGTCATAAGCTTGGTACCAACTGATGCAGCTTCTTCTCCTTCTGAGATAAACAACCAAGATAAATCGTTATCCATGATCTAAAACAAATAGATACAGTTGAGAAAGTCAGAGAGAGTACCTTAAAAGATTTAACTAAACCTCAACTTGACTCATGGTTAGCGGTACTCTGAGAGAGAAGAGCGAGCATAATGACACCAGATATACACACACATACAAACTCTCAAGAGTTAGTACAAGCATGAGAGTTCCAGAAATCCAGACTGATATCTTTCCAGACATTTAATGAAAAAGTGCACATTTATCCCGACAAAAAATTACGACAGTTGTAAATATTGGAAGCTTTTAAATTATCTATGTGCCATCTTCCAGTTATCTGGAAATATCTCAAATATCTTAAATCTCACAATTCCTTTTTTCAACCAGTTTAAACAAATTTTTAAAATTAGACCATCCAGAAATCTCAGATTGACCTATTTCTATCAAATCTTGCAATTCCTATTTTCAACCATGGTTGAACAAACTTTACACTTGAATGATGTTACTTTTGTAACTCATATTTTAATATCGATTGATTAACAGGTACTGAAAATGACCTTCGATGTTTCCAGGGCCATACCGGAGTGTTTTTTGTTGGGGGAGGCTTAAAAAAGTGTGTGTCTCCGCGAGTCGCCACCATGGTTGGCGACGAGGGGAAAATATTTTATTTTCAACCTTTTAAACTGCTGGAATTTCACTTTCCCAGACTTTCCGGTATCTCATCATGGTATAAAGAATACCTTTTCACATATTAACCATATTTATCTCACTTTTTTATCGTATCAAAAAAAAAAAAATAGTAGAAAAAAAGTTGGGGGCTTGAGCCCCCCTTTCTGAGTTTATCGGCTAACAATTGGTTAAATGGTTAAGTGGCTTGATACGGGGGATAGTAGATTATTACAACGTGTTCTAAAAGAATTCATTTTAAGAAAAACGTATCTAAAGAGATCGAAGATTTTTTTATTGTTGAATGTCATTTCAAAAATGTATAGTTTGTCCGGTAGAAAATTAGGTTGTGAAAACATGCATTTTTCGGTTTTGACTTTATATGCAGATGATTTATACAGGACATTCTGGTACACGATGGTGTACCTTTGAAATGCAAATTCGTATCTTTTGAGACTATGAGAATCAAAATCATTTTTACCAGACACTCAAGTCTACGCAGATTGAAAATTATAACAGGCCATCTGATAAAAAATGTAAGCAGGTAATTACCATACAAGGAAAAAAGAAAGAAAACAATGTGAGTAGAATCTGTATACATATTTTAATATAGGGAATGTGGCCAAATAAAAAATACTCTGCAAATAAGCTAATAATATTAAAGTAATTAGTTGATTATATATGACATATTATAAGCACTTTCATGCAACATTGGTCGTGTACTTGAAACAACGTAATTTCTTTGTCAATTTGAAAAGCTATTTAAATTTGTTCATTTAAAAATACTTTTAAGTCGCTAAATTTTGAATTCACTCTTTTTCATGAGTATTAAGCTCGATTAAGATGGGGCATACTTCGAAATAAGTGTATATAGATATATTCATATTTCATCTTTATCTCTATATCTATATATATATTCGTAGTAATAGAAAAAGTGCTCATCTGTCTTAAAGTTTTTTTTCTTCGTAAAAATTTGACTAAATCGTAAATAATAATATTTGACATATGTACTTCCGTGAAAAAAAGTTACTTCATCATTAGTATAATAAAAAAGGTCTTGATAAATTGACAAGCCCACTCTTCCAGTTTTACAGTTTTTTCTTCTAATTACATTAAACGAGACGAAAGTATTTTTCACATTATGTACCATTACTTTATATACGTAAAACTAAAATACACAGCATGCTAAAATCAGAAAAATATTAACCTGAATATACAGGAGAATCTATATACTAAAATAAAGAATATGGAAAAGTAAATAAAAATCTGCGCGCGCATGATACACAGAAAGTAAGAAAAAGGACTACTCAATAGAACGGCTATTGAAAGAAGCCAAAAAATCTTATCAACTGTACTATAGAAAAAAGTGTAAAGACAACAGACAACCTACGGTGGGATTTCTCAAACGACATAAGTTTTGGTAAACGCAGGAAATCTAACAATGAACACCTTAAAAAATGAACATTATTTAAGAGAGACACGACATACTATATCAGTAGCCATGGCTCAGTTTGTCAATAGAAAATTAGTAAAAAAAATTAGCAAATCAAAAAATAAAAAATAAAACAAAGAATGTAAAAAAATAGTTCAAAAAAAAATCATTAAAAAATTAGGAAAAAACGTTAACGCCGAGAACCGGTCACATGTCAAACAATTCCTGTCATTGTTCCGAAGCAGACTAAACGAGACCTTTCGCATATAGTTTGACTTATCGAGGCATGACCTCGTGGTTACGTGTTATGAGAAGTTGGCATGTGATAAAGACAGGACTTTGAATGGTGAACGTATCATAAGCATGATAAACATAAGACGAAATGTTGAAAAAAAGAGACAATTGCAACCAGTTCTTCAGTGAGGCATGTAAAATTGATAATGAAATACTAAAAAATATTTTGTAATTACTATGAAACAAAAATTAATTCCAGGACAACAAAACATTTCGTTCTGGAAAATCTACCTGTAATAAAATTAATAAAAGATGTATCTAAAAACACACAAAACCCCACCCACCCATATTATCTTTGCCACTTAAAGCTATCTTGGTAATTAACCATCCCCTTCATAACGCCATTCACCGACTTAATCGTGTTAAAACATGAGAGCGGTTTGGTCTCATCGAGTTTGCTTGAGTAACAACCATCTCTCAATTTATAATCTGGAGTCAGTACAACACGTATAGTGATCAGGTTGGAGGCAACTATTGGGAAAGATTCTTTGGGTCTGTTAGAAAGTAACAGGGACATTTCGATGTAAATCTAAGAAATATTAAAGGATTTTGAATCTTAATTTCAAATGACAAAATAGAGCTAGAAAGGGAGGCAGTGGTAGGGGAATATTATGGCATGAATACTGGGGAGAAAACTTTTTTCTAGTAAGAGGATGTACGGGCTTTTCTTGGAGAGGCTACAACACAAGCTTTCATGTTTTGACAGGATTGGTGATTAGATCTTTCATGAAAAAACATTGCAAAATTATCAGTTGTTCGAAATATTCTTTTCGAAAAGTTATTCATTGTCAAGATATCTAAAAACTTGGGTCTAAAATTCATTTCAAAATCATTTTGCAAAAAAGATAAGAGAATTAGCACCAATTACTTCATCATCATCTAGCATTAAGCAGAGAACAAAGCTGTATTTGACAACGGATTCATTGATTTGATAGCAAAACATGATGTTTAGAAAACGACAGTTCAAGACAATGTAATCAAAGTAGTTATTCAAACTGGTATGTGATGTAGTGAATATTTTACAACAATGACGTTAAAAAAGGTAGATAGAATAAGTACTAAATATTTTATATTGGTAATAATTTACAACTGAATATCATTCATAATAATATCTAAAATATATCAAAAAAGGAGGTGTCATAATAATTCGATAATATAATAATGTTAACATATAAATCTGAAAGCTAACTTTGTAATTCTCTCCATAATTATTCAAACGATATAATATATTCCAAAATTATTTTTTTTTATGTATATAATATCATCTTGAAAATGCATATGTGGATATATATTCTGCATGAATTTCCCAACTTTATGAAATAATATCATTGTTATTACTATAAAAACTATCTTAGGATAGTTTGACAATGTGGTAAACCTCAAAATCTTTACTTTCATAGTAGACCTCTACATATTTTATAAAACAGTGGAGTGTAGCGCTTATTTATCCTAGTAATGCACCACACACATTTCAATATGGTTGCTAGTACACAAGACAACGAATTAATAAATCAACATCGTTTCACTATTTGTTTCACATGGACAAGTTGTGAACTTGACATCGCCGTAGGAGGAAAAATAAGAGACAGCCCTTAAAGTGTTGCAATTGTTAGAAGAAAGACATAAATAATTTCGAGTTTTTTTGTTATTAGTTGTTTTAGTTGATTCAGTTCCATTCATTCACACTTACCGCACGTTTAACCTTTGAAACGTTCGGGAACTTGATTAATAGAACAAGAACGTATTCCTCAAAATTAATAAATCATTTAAATTCTCTTCAGTTGAAAACACTTGTCGTTTGCAATAGTTCCACTCAAAAATATGCATGGGATGAAAATCAAGGACTTCTATATTTAACTTTTCTACTTGTCGCTAACCTGACCTTTCTCATATTGCCCATTTGCCAATTTTTGAGTTACGGTTTTTAGGCATGAAACTTCTGTAAGAAACAAAGAAATAACTTTAATTTGCTTGTGTACACGGTCAGAGATGTCTTATCCACTCTTAAATTTGGTTTCACGAAAATCCAAAATGACTCATCATTTCCTGAGAGAGAACAATTTTTATCAAGCTCAAATGATTTCATATGAACGAAACAAAATCACTTATTTCTAGACAATAATAGGGAATGTGGCACTCCATTTATTTACAAGTGAAAACTACTCCGAATACAACACTAACATTTTCTCATGACATTTTGTCATTCTCTGGTTTAACAAGATGCTTTCTCTTTCTGTTTTTTTGTTTAGGGGGTAGAAGGTATTTTGTTCGACTTTCAAGAAAATAAACCAACGAAGTAAAGATTTCCGGTCGACCAGTAGGCGATTATCGATATGATTTTTCTTAGCTCAAATTTATTTTATCAAATGAGTAGAATCATAATAGAACCGGCGCATGAGAACTGCGATGTAATAATAACTGTTAATCATAGCCAATCCTTTTATGTTAACTTAGCAACCGGTTAATGTGATCCAACAAAAGCTAAAAAAGATAAAACAGCTATAACTACTTATTGCCTCCTCCTTTGTTGACAATTTTCATCCGATGCCAATACTTAAGAAAAGACTTCATATCTCGAATGCCAGAAGGCATTAATCGGACAATAAATTTATAGGCAAAAAATACTATGGTTTTTGAACACTTGTTGATAGTGGCATAGCTGCAAACACTAATTGAAAAACATGCTCATTCAATTGTATATCGACATTGATCAACAAATAACCTATTTCTCTCTGACAGCAATGATCTGTGAAGGTTGAAGGGAACGTTGATCATACGGTTTTCGTTTAGTGATACGATAAAAGTGCACACATCACGAATATCTATGATCGTTGCATAATAACTTAGAAACAAGTATCAAACTATTTAAATCACACACGTTGGAGCGGTAGGATTAAATCCAGTGAAACCACTATCATAGCTATTAAACATTTAAAAAAATTAACAAATAAGCTTGTACAAATATAAACATGAAAAACTTGAGTTAACAAAGATGAAAAAAATTCCCAAAAAACAATTCGGTGTAAAGAAAAATAAAATATTGAAGGACAATGTAAAACAGACAATTCAAACTTTCACTCAAATCATCATTATTTTTTCAATAGTAATAATTATAATAATTAAAATTAATAATAACAATAACAATAACGATAATTATGGATGACACGATGTAGGATAATAACAATAACAAACAATACAAATAATAGTGGTAATAATTATAATAATCATTAATCTTTATAAATATATGACTAATTAGTAAACTATAGATCAATTTATATAACAAATTTTCTATCATACCAATAAGCGTGCACAAAAAATGTATTATCTAACCAGAAAATATACAAAATTAACAAATTACTCCCCGTAAATTTTTCTTTTGTCTTATAACATGTGCCCAGAAATAAGCGAGGTCGTATTGAACCGATGAAAAGAGCGAAAAAAAGGTCGAACGATATCAAGGAAAATCCGAGGGGTAAGTCACTTCCACAAACTTCCAAAATAATCGTACGAGAATAGGGATTTTTATGGTATTTTTTTTTTTATTGGATTAGAGAAGAATCCTCGAGAAACGAAGTGACTTACTCCTTAACATTTTTGAAGAGTCTTAACGACTTCTGATGGAATTTGTTTATTTACTGTTTCTTAGTTAAGTTGTTAATTTCGAAACCGCATTTAGTCTGCTATTGAACAACGTCACTAAATTCTGAACACTATAATTTCTCTAGTAGTACAGGCGTAGACAAAAGAACGATTTATAAAAAATTATTTGAAATTATTTTTTTTATACTCATCAACTTTCAAATATATAAAAATAAAGCTTTCCATCCAATATATAATTCTTTTCGAAACATTTTAAAGCTATATATTACCAATACCGCTATACTATGTGAAAAGTAAATATTACGCATTCGACAAATAGCATACAACCCACTAGATTTTTGTAATACCTGTATGCTATTCGTCGAATGAACTTGCGAACACATCTCCCAAGGAAACCTTCAGTGTAATTCGTATTTGTTTTCTTTTCCAAAAGGTTAGTAACTTAACATGAAGTCTTTTATAATGTTCAAGTTTACTATCTGAAGTATCTCCAATATTTTGGTACCAGGTACCTTTTCTTTAAAGAGGCGCTCTTCGGAGATGTTCCACTAGAGACGATTATCTAACAAAAAATTAATACTTCTACTAAAGGACACAAAATTCAAAAGAAATCAGACTCCAAGTCTAGCTCTACTGCGCTTCAAGTTATATACCAATAGAAAGGACAATAATAAAGACAGGAATAGATTTGTTTCAACTTTTGTCAGCCCTTGTTCTATAAATTTGTATTTTAAGGTTTCTCTTCAATAATAAATTTTAGAATTAATATGTTCCCACTGATCATTAAAATACGTTTATGTTGTCTAAACATAAACCAATATGTTTATATAGAAGAAGAGATCAATGTATGAGAGAGTATGAGTGGGCCTTCAAACAAAATCATACATAATCTTTTTTGATATAAAAGGAAAGGCAAGGTATATATCTATATGTACAAACTATCTGAGGGCATCAGACTACAACATTTAAGCAGTTTCTCGATATAGACGTTTAAAACAATACATCCCTCAGACCTGCTAGGGGTGAAAATGTAGTTCGGTTCAGCGGAAACACTCTTAGAAACATTGATGAAGTGTAAGTAGATATATACGGATACGTTAACATATATACAGAAAACGTAGACACGAACATGTATGAATACGAGTATGTGGATCAATATTATCCCTATCTATAAACAGGAAAGCGTGTATAAACACACCAAGTTGCCCACCCATAAATATCGTGTATCCGTCGAAAATCTACACTCAACTTACTTCTACACATTTTTAATAACTCTGAACGAACTTTATCACAGACAGACACACAGCGAACCACTTACGTAAATATACGCAACACGGCCTCTACTTTTTTTTGGCAAGCGGGACAATCACCATCGTTATCTTTCACATGCTCAGCACATTCCATACAGAAGAGATTGTGACCACAAGGCACCAATGCAGCAACTACTTTACCAGTTTGACACACACAGCATTGCTTTCTTGCATTAGCCATGTTAATCTTATTATTGGCCAGCCAATCTGGACTAGAGCTATGAGATTCACCATCACTTGATGTCACTTTGACAATGTCGTTGACTGAAGTGATAGTATCGTGAACAGATGAATTGATAACACTGGTGACTGAAGCGCTGCTGAAATGGGCGAAATTTGTCGCAGTGATAGGATATCCTTCGTTTCCAGATTCACTCATCATGCGTCTCAAGTGTGCTTGCGAAGAAGCAGGCTGATCGTTTGCAGAGAAAGTGTGAACACTAATTGATCGAGACATTGGCATATTAGGATGGCCATTGGTACCAATAGGCCGATTGATACTGACGCTGCGTTGAACTGCATCAGGCCAGAGACTTGGCGATGGTGATCCAGGTGCAGGATCGAATTGATTCATGTTGTTCTCAACTTCTGTTGTTGGCGATGGGATGACTGTGTCATAGAAAAATGCATTGTTCGAAAATGGGCTGGTAGCAGATGAGCTTAAATCAGAAAATTTTGACGAGCCACTTGATTGTCCACTGAGGTAGCTGAATGAATCGACCGATTGCGAACGATGGTTGATCGGAGCAACAGGATGGTTATGGTCGAGTAAAGCGGAAAAGCTTCCACTGCTCGATGACCCAGTTGGCGAAAACAAACTTGATCCAAAACCATTCAACATGTGGTCATGATTTTCAGGATGGGTCGGGTCGACTATACCGCCGGTTCTCAGTGCAATATGCTGCTCCACCTCTCGCTTTGCTCTGTCGACATTTTCAGGTAAGCCAGTTACCTCGAACACAGGTTCCTTGTCACGTGATGGAGTCACGATGTATGTATTGGTTGCTTGTTGAATGCGCTTGATGGTGGAACCTTTTGGACCAACAACCAATCCGACAACGCGATATGGGACTCGGACTTGTTTCGTCACGTGACCAGGGGCAGTGGGGGATGGAGATCCAAGTGGAGACAATGATGTGCTGTTTCGCCGAGATGCACGAATCTGACTGAAGTGTTCAGCGGCTTGAAGGATTTCTCTCTTCGCCATAGCAACATCCTCTTTTCGTCCAGTCACAACAAACACTGGTTCCTCCCCACGGACGGGTGTTTTGATGTAAGTGTTTGTTTTGGCGCGGAGGGCTTTGATTTTACATCCTAAAGAAAATTAAGAGAAACATATATGATATATCATTAAAAATGGCAGTATCATTTTCCATAACTCAAACTGTACAAGTCATTACAGTGAAAATTTACAACCGGTAAAATCTAAAAGTGAATGAAATAGCATTTTAATGGTTCGAGGAAATTATCTATACGTATCTAGCATCAAGCATTAAGTATTTCATTTGATTTTTGAATCAAAAAGTACACTTCAATATAAAATCAATATAGTCTTATCTGGATGCGTTGAACCCTGAGTTATATTCACGGTCTATCCAGTTATCAAAATGCAAATTAATGTGAATTGTTCACTTTAATTTCTTGCCACGCAAGGGAATTGACAAAACACCAGATTAGAAATCCTTGCCCTGGTAAGCGCGAAGAGCATTAACATACAGTGATGACAATTATAGTCCTGACGAAAATATGGGACCAAAAAGGGAACAAAAAGGGAACAAAAATTTCAAGATTTTCATAAAAAAGGAACCTCTATATTTTTTGAATAAATATCTGCTTCTAATTTTTTCTTAAGTGGACTGAAATTGAAAAAATAGAAAATTATGCAGTTATCATGCATTTACAATGCAAGTACAAAATATATTGACCATACTTTCATTATGAAATTCATATTTTTAAAACGGTATGTAGGTTTAAAACATCTGGTAACTTTCGTTTTTGGCCTTAATAGGGACCATATTTCCGGTGGAAATGGGTAATAAATCAGTTGTCAAAGGAAGGCCACGGATCATCAGAGTTTCTCTACTACAATAGGTTCATGGGATATTTGAATTGGAAAAATTGTGCGATTTTATTGGCTGTAAGGCCAAAAATACCTTGGGAACGATAATTTGCCTGGACATGTCTTTTGGTCAGGTACTGAGGACCAATCAGAGCTGTAAAATATAAACAAATCATAAAAATCAGACCCGTTTTTGAGAAAATCCTGAAAAGACCTCATTTTCGGCCATTATGTCGGAGAAAAAATCGGGCTCTGTCACTTTTGAGCCTTTTAAGTGTCTAACTTCATGCAAAAATTCTGAAAAATCCTTTAAAAGTTTGAGAAAAAGGTATGATAAATAAAAAATTATAAAAAATAATAAATGATAAATAATAATAATTACGAGAGAGATCTCAAGATATTACTTATTTAAACAGGTGTTTAAGAGAAAGTCGTATCAGTATAATTATGATCTACTGGATGAGAGATGAGAGATGAGAGTATAGCTTCCTGTGAATAGCAGGAATTGAGGACCAAATAAAATGGTCTTTAAATTGCCATAAGACTCAAGAGTTAACACTTTTGAGAAAATACTTTCATTGCTTAGAGGGTGTATGAAATTTCAAAGGTTTGAAGGTCTTTCTGAAAATCTCATTGCGCTTATAAATAATGTATTCCGTACCATGCATTTAGCAGTCCAAATGTGCCAGGTTACTAGCCCCCTGTACAAATTAGCGATGATGAGAACACACTTATGCAATCGTTCTTTATGTCAATAGTATCAGCATGTCAGCATTTCCTTGATAACAATATGGCAAGGAACTGTACGGTGTATCATTTATCATAAGTGAAATCAGAAGAATGCATGCATTTAGTTGTCCTGACGGGTGCGTTTAGTCTTCCCATGTGCAAAACATACATTAAATTTTTTTTTTCAATTCATGTATTGAAACGTTAAGTCTGATGCTTTGACTACACGTTTCATACACGGTTTAATAGGGTTATTTTTCACACTTCAGCCTAAATCATTCGTCAAGAACAAATTTGTAAATTGACGAAGTTACAGTATGGTATAAAAATATGAAGTGCATGATTTAGTAGTATAGTTGCATTTAGTAGTCCCGACACATGTAGTTGGATCATCAAGCCTACAAAACGGATTAAGTTTTCTTCCTATAGTAAAGCTTTAGCTAAGGATACCTTCTAATAAAACTGATGTTTATGCTTGGGGATAAGGGAATGTTTCCTAAAATCAATCAAATTCTATAGGGTGAAAATTCATGTAGGTTCACATGATATAAATTTCACGAACTGAATTTATTTTAAGCAGAGAACTCAAAATGTTGTTTTTTTAAGCAGGTTTACTTAGTGTGAGTTTGAAATGTCCTCTTTTAAAACAATATTCCTGAAAGATAAGAAATTGAAAGAAAAAGACCCTTGTTTTCAAACATTCAAAGATCATTTATGATTTTTATGATCCAAAGTAATCAAAAACACTCGTTTAACTGAGAAAATCTATTAAGGTTTCCGTGGGTCAAAAACTACGTCATTATGTTCGAAGTGATCTCTAAAAAAATTTAGCTTACAAGATTGATCTTGCCTTTTCTAACTTGTTGATCCGCTGCACCTTTCGAGTTAACTCAATTTGCCCAGATGTGGATAGCATTTTTAGAAATACTAAATCAAGCATGATATACTTGAACATTTCCCAAACTGAATGGCAAAGTCTGGAAAGTTTGGCTAAATCTGTTTGATTGGTTGAACACTGCATCATAAAAACTCTGATTGGCTAAATCAGAACACAATACACGCTTTTTTTTTATAATATACTTTATAAGAATATCCAAGATGAAATTGGACAAAAAGTTAAGATTATGCTTAGAAAGAATATCGTCATCTTGAACTTTTGTTAAGAATATTTCTGTAAAACTCTTTCGATTTAAATCAGTTTCTTCTTTAATAGGTTCGTTTTTTTATTTGTTTTGTACTCAATCAAAAATCTGAGTTTGATTCAAAATAAAGGATTTTTTTTATAAAAAATATCTTCCTCTCCTACATGTGTATACATAATGTGTTAAGAATATGATAAGAATAAATTAGGATGAATTTGGCCAAAAGGTCGAGAATATTCATCTTGAGTCCAAAAAACACTTATTATAAAATGAAAAACGTGTATGGTCATTAAATATTTTGGTAAGATTAAAGGATCCAATCAGAAGTTACATGATGTGAAATTCAATCAATAATCTAAATGGGTCAACATTTTGAGATGATTCCTTAAACACATCGTTGGATATGGTGAAAATAGTTGCAATGTCTCTTTTTCATATCTATTAACTCATTATCAGTCGATTTCTTTTTCCACTTTTCTTCTTTGTCGTAAACTTTCGTTTCGTAATGCTCCTCGCGGCAGGAATATAAGATCTGTTAGACTTTTTAATTGCATTTCTCATCATTAGAATGTACATTTCAAAGAAAAATTGTCAGTAGCATTTAAAACTCAGTACCCAAGTAAAACAGTCGCAGAAAATTTGCGAAAGATTGATGATTTTTTCTAGGAAACGGCTTTATTCAAAACTTGTGACGAAAATAGATTGAATGTATCAGAGTGAACATAGGAGGAATGTACAACATGGGCACAATGGAATTCAGGCAAGGTAAAGATGATTTCAAAACAAATTTATATCAATCTGATTATGTGATGTCGGATATGGAGATTTATTCAGTCAAGAATGTAATATTCGTCGGATACTTTCTTGGCGAGAGAGACTTCATCCCCTGATGCCCTTATGACGTCGACAGAATCCACCAAATCATTAATTCGTCACCTTTTGATGGTTGACCCCTCATTTCTTATGCTTCGTGGTCCTCTTTACGAAAAAGTTCATTTTGATTGTGTCAGGGGTCGAAAAAAGTGCTGATGACCCATCGTACTAGCGATGACGTCATAGTGAGAACACACATTTTGACATTTTCTTTTTAAAAACAGTGTTTAGAATAACTACTATCGAATATGGAGATTTATTTGATAGGGAAGTGGAAGATAATATACGATATGTCCACGAAAAAAGTACCCCTTCGAAAACAAATTGCTATCTGTAGTTAAAGTCAAGTTTTAATTTATTCAATACATGCAGTTTCATACTAAGATAAAAAATTTGATTGTATAATTGATGAATAGTTTATGTAAAGAAACTTTTTGAAATTAATACTAATTGCACGCGCAAGGACAAAATATGAGATGGATTTTCATAAATACATTTCTCGTGACTATTCACGAGTTTACTTGTCCCACAAAAAGTGTATTTGTTAGAAATCTCAAGATTTTATTTTATACGTTTACGTTAATTCTTTATTCAGGTTGTTCAAAAGCGTGGATTCGTCATCGAGATAAGTCATTAGTGTCGCAGCTTAAGTCTCATCGTTATAAAAGGATGATGAATTGCACGCTTTAAATTGCACGCTTTTTAAAAACCACGAAACACAGAATACAGTAGCTGGCATATATCAAAACTTGACTTTAACTACAGAAGATAATTAGTCTTCGAAGGGGTCTTTTTTCGTGGACACACTATGTTATCTGATAATCAATATATCAACCAGTAGTCACTGAGACATCAGTTTATACGATCATGAAAATTCAGGCCTGTCAGTAAGAAATATGTACGCGATCGATTACACGATCGCGCACAGGGCTTGCACACACTTACACGATCCAAAAGTTAAAATTCCATAGCTTGCGCTGAAGAATTTTGCGCAGTCACTATAGACTCGATCGCGCTACACTGACAGGCCTGAAAAGTCGTTCCTTGTCAAGTCTTTTAAGTGTACAATTAACTAATACAAACACTTTCGAATGTAAAAACGTCGCTATAAAAAGATCTTAATCAATCTCTCAGTGTTGTATTGAATGTTGCAGTCGAAAACAACGCCACCTAACAGCATCCCTCTTTCTATAAATAAGCTGTCAGATTAAATGAGTTCAACTATTCAAGAAGAATAGCATGTATTGTTTTACGACTGAATAGGCACTGTGGGTTATTGTGAGGTAGCATCGGAAATTTATGATCAACTATCACAACAGAATTCGCACCAACAACCATGTCAGTAACGATGCTTACACATTCACTGCGATGGTGTCGCCTTGTTTCTCTGTAAAAGAATTCCGGACAAGGAAACAAAAATGCATGCACGAACAATAACTTTTATGCCGTTGATTTGATGATCAAAACTTTCGTCGAAAATATGTTCAACTATAGCCTGTTTCAAAATAAGTTGCACTTCCCACATTTGTGCGTTTTCTGAAGTCAATTTTAAGTAATATTTTAAGTAATATAATTTACTATCGTATATTATGCAACTTAATAAACAAAAATAATTTCAAAAGGCAACATTCACTACATAATTAAAAGTACGCTAACATTCTTTTTGTCGCGTGCTTCTTACTGCTGCAATTAAT
>JAUKPT010000704.1:0-18215 GCA_032273505.1 Nanomia bijuga
AGCAATCGTCTAATATTAACATATTTTTATCATTCTTGTCATGAGATCTTCTTTCACATGATGGTTTTCCACTAATTTTTACTTTTTCGTCAGTAACATTTCATTTGCGTCAACTAATTACTTTTGGCTCATAATTATATCCAGTAGACATATTTGTTTTCCTAGTGATGTCATATCATAGAAGAAAACGCCCTTATAGACGCAACAACGTATCCTTACTTTCTCACATCGGCCCATTCCATAAATTTTAAACTATGCCAGAATAAATTGAATAGCGTATGGTGTAATTTCCTCAAGTCTTTTTTTCACATGCGACAATAGGCTCATTAGTATGGCTCATTATTCTTTCTCAGACAGACTCTCGTATGTTTTCCTTCCATTCAAGTGCGTCATCACAACCATTTCAACCAAAGAAAATTGAAAAAGAAATTTCATCTATTTTGAATAATCAAAAGATTCGTACGAAAGTAGCGTTTCTTTCTAATTTGAGCTAAAAAGAAAACAAGAAACCAATTATTACATTTTATAACTACATTTTTTGATAATAACATCTGATTAATACAAGAAGATCATTTCTGTGCTGATTAGAGATCTTGAACCAACCTACTCTTTAGTGAATCATTAATTAGTATAATCAAAAGATAAATATATACCCTATAATACACGGGGATAGGGGGATAAATAGTGAATAGAATATTTCCTAACTTGCATTAAACGGGGATGTCGGAATAAGCGCGAGGGGGTATGCTCATTTTGGACACTTTTCTCAACTAGTAGCCAACTAAATCTTCTCGGATTTTGCCATTTTTTCCTCAATTATTTGTCGTGATTGAAAGACATTTACATCAAGGGGGAGATTCCGCCTCAACGGTAAATATTTTGGCCAACAGCCCCCCCCCCCGGGGGAGAGGAAGAAATAAACAAAATATTGAAAATGGGGAAGAAATAAGCGACTTCTATTGTTTCGCACCCTATAAAACAGGGAAGAAATAAGCATAATAGCGAAATGGTGGGGGAAGAAATAAGCAGTTTTGGCCAAAATATTTACCGGTGTCCCGCCTTACCCTAGTCTAAATATGATTAATTCTTTATTCATTTTAATAAAAATAATATACCTGATTGTCTGTTTAAATAAATGATGGTAAAAATAGTAAATTTATTAGATTTCCTCACACTTTTGAACAAACTAATTAACGTGACGGGGAAACTTGCTTCTCTAATAGCGTTATTTATTGATTCTTTTACAGACTGTTAGTAGAAAGGGGTTATAGTGGAAAACAGGACACCTATATCTTTACACTGAAGTGAGAGAAAGCAGTGCGCGTAAAAACAGGACGGCTATATCAGATTTAATGTCGCATTCATTAGGGGTTTCCTTTCAACAATAAATTCGGTAGTTTCATGCATGGGCTGTATTATTCCCTTTTAGAGATTTAAATAATTTCTATTTTTTTTGAAAATACCGCTTAACATGACTTTTCTTTCTATATAGTTCATGGATTTAGCTAAAACAAGTTTTCTTGAATGTTCATAAAGTAATGGTAGATAGACTATTTTAGTTTAATCTGTGTTATTTTTAATCAGGTCATGTGATATGATGATAATTCGATAAAGAAACATCCCTGAGTAAAGTTTTAAACAAACAAATTGTTTTCTGACTTATGCTATGATTGTCGGGATAGAGCAGAGCAGACGTGTAAGATTTATGGTCTTTCCCGACAGTTGGCGGGTAGGTATTAATTTTAAGGATGAGATGATACGGATGGTTTCAATTATCTTTTTGTTTGACCGGCCGGGTCGGGTTTGGCAGAGTCACTGGTTATTATTGCTCTATAATTGGTTACTATAGTTCATAACTGGGCTTTTTGAGTTTTGTTTTTTTGACAATATCTTGGACATTTGATGACAATAAGTTAAAATATTTGTGGTGTATTTAGGGTTAGTCGGGTGCCAATTAATTCTTCCAGTCCAAATATGTACTCGTAACATCCAGTGGGTGTCAAAGTCCTTTAAACAATGGTTAGTGGTTAATGGTTAATGAGTTGCACTTATCATGAAACAGCTATGCACAAGCTCTTTTTGTGCTTATTGATGTATTGACTTAAGTCCCTACTTATGTTTCGTCAGCTTACTATCTGACTAACCAATTCCCGCCTCACATGGGTCAAACCGTCGGCATTACCTAACGATAGTTATTGTGCCTATGCTAATATAAGGGCTCGAGTCGAGTGCATTTTGGAGCATCTAGTGGCACTCGCCTCTATACTATCCGCGTTCCACGTCCAGTATATCTCACGAAGAAGACAATGCTTAACTTACATGGCAGTGTGTTGACAGATGATATCCCCTACGCGTTGGTACGACCCCAAAGTTCTATCATTGTTCTTGCGTGGATTGACCTAGACAATGTTTCATGTACGTATACAAGCAGTTCTATCAACATTTTGGCCAGACACATACAATAATATGATCTGTTTTTAACCTTAAAACTTTAATTGTCATATGTAACGTGATTGTAAGGAACTTTTTTTGGATTAGCTTTTATAAATTCAACTTAAGACTGCTTTGCATGACACCCTTGAGCATATGAACTTTAGACAATTATCTCTTTGACATTTTTAATATGACATGAAACAACTTTATTTTTAGATGTAGAAATGAGATGCGTGCTGATAAGGGTCGTACCGATGTTAAAAATGATCAAAATGTACGGATCCATGTAATGATCCAAGTACGGATCACTATCTACTCAAGTGAGGTATGCATTGTTTGGAATGGTCTGGAATCGTCTAGCAGGAAAATTTTCCATAATCGTAGGCAAATGTAAAATCATGATGAATTAGACAGTTAGACCTACGGCCTTATATGGTTTCACTGTGTTCCCGGTTCACTGGGGTTATCATTTGGACAAGAATTCTGACGGGGCAAGATATTTGATAGATAGTCAAGCATAAAATGACTGGGAAAATTGATGTTTGTTCAAAATTTGGCCTGGGTTAAACGGGCTTGGGATTTTTAGCAAATATTCTCACGGGGTAGCTACCGCGGTGCATCTCACCGGAGCACTGAGACGGAGAGTTAAAAGAGAACGAAGTATTACGATATCTTTATTACTACAGCTCTATCTGACTTTTTTGCGTGAGTTTGTCCGAATGAAAAAATTGCTCTCCTATTCTGTTATAACACAATTTAATTTTGCCAAGCAATTTTTAATGGTGGTTTTTATTTTTAGGTGATAGGTTGGTTTTTCGATAGCATGGATTGGAATTAGAATAATATTCTGTTAAGTGTCTTGAATAACATGTAATATGGGTAAAGACGAAGTCACGCCAAGTATAAACGAACTATGGATGATGTTCCAAAAATAAAAATAAATTCATGTAGAGGTTAAAGGATCAAATGCAAGGACAAACTTACATATTTGAGGCTGATGCAAAAGTGTTTGCCGCTGAAAATCCATGGAAATGCATAAAAATGTTTCATTTTGCAAAATAATGATATTTTACCGAAAGTCAAATGTCCCTACCCTAGTGTATTGAGTTTTAATTTAAGGTCATTGTATAGGGAAAAAAACATGTGTTGATAAATCTTAATTTATCGCAGCAACTAATTAAGATTTTGTAAGGACACTTATAGCAATTAAAGATTAGTGATTTGGCAATAGACTCAGAAAAACTGGATAGATCAAACTTTTTCATTTCTTCTAAAATGTTTAGTTTCAGGAAAAATGACATGTTTTACATTTTGAGTTTCATTTATAAAACTACAATTACGATTTCAATCTTTTTGCGCACTTGTGTTCTTTAAACTCAAAACACGTGTCCCAGTTTTTTAAATTTTGTTTTGTTCTCAAGCTATTTGCAAAACAACAATTTTTTTTAATATTCTTAAAACTTTCCTTTACTGCCACATTAATTTTCCTTTTGTTCCTTTGCATCATAAAGCATCAATTGATTTTCTAGATTAATGGTACCATACCAAGTGTCTCAGAGTCAAAAGAATAAATGATTAAAAAATGCTGCACCTTTTAAGACGGCCCCATGATAAACCCCCGATTCCTTTCAAATTTTTGTCAAAACTAATTAGGCTCAAATTTCTACAAATGTTATCTTTCAACTCTCTCTAACCAGCAGTTGCTACAATGATTCTTTAAATTCATTGAAAATAAAAAACTAGTAGAACTAAAAACTCAATTTTCTCACAAAATTCAATTAAAAACAAACAAAACTTGCCACGTGCTACAAAGGGTCCCACGTGTAACATTCTATTCATCGTGAGTGCGTGTTCATGTGAGAATAAGAGAGGTTGTCATGTTGCGAAGTGAGTCTTTTGTTGTTGGATAAATTTCACAAATTGTTCTCATTATTGTCTTGAATTTCTGCAAACATCTCAACAGGCGCGACTTCGTGGAAACGTTAAGTATATAATTTATTTAAAAGCTTGTTCACACGTTAAGAATAAAATATATTGGCTTGTTTACATTGGATGGTTTTTAGAAAAATCAATGGGATATTTTAAACAAGTTTTAAATCGATTATTTACTTTTTTCCATTTTGTCGTGTTTAAAACGTTTTTCCTCGGCCACGGTGCATTTTGCCGTTTGCGGGGCCAAATCCGAGCCCCTGCTTAGTTTCCCAGCTATGGTGCATATGCGTCACACCCTCCTCCTTTATTTTGATTTCTTCATCGCGAGGAAAACAACCAGGAATACCTCGAATACCTTATACACACCACATAACAATCTGTCAGCCGTGAGGCATGTTCTTATATCCAAAAGAATCAGTTATCAACATTAAGTTGACTTCTAATCCTCCATACAATGACGTCATTGCAAGATTAATGTGGTGCATTAGCGAACGACTTATGTACTGTTTACTTGGCATGATTTTCAAAGTTGTTCTCATACCTCTGCTAGATAACAACACCCTCACAAATAGGGTTAAGCAGGTATCATGCCAGTGTTAAGTAAAGAAAAGCCTGATAATATCACCCAGTAGCAATAAGTGTGCGATACTGTGATAATGATCGCGGTAAGCAGAGAAATATCTCAAGATCTCACGGAATGTATCAGGATAAATACGATTCCAATGTTTTTCCATTCTCTGTACTTTCCCCTAATATATCCCTATTTTGTAATATATCAAGTATTTTTGTTATTACGAAGAAGGATATGTTGCCTGAGACAGAGGGTTTTCAATGATTTGATTTGTGTGGGGTATGTTATATCTAATTTGATATTTGTCGCTATTTGACACTCCTGGTGACAATTCATTTTCTGCAAAACTCCGGTTATACCGACCTATAAACAATTTGTCGAAGCAATTTCAAAAGTTTTCTGCTTCTGGGATATCATATGTGAAAAGGTTCTGAGAAAATTGAGGGAATAACCCCTCCAAACCCATCAGTCTTCCAGGAACCAAATTGAAATTCAAAATTCAGTGGGAAGGGGGGATTCTGAATAGGAATGCAAATCATACTTATATATCCAAAAAATAACTGAGTAATTTTGAAGGTAATTTTTATTTTGTTTCTCTTAAATATGAAATAAAAATAAAAGAGAAATCTATCAAATTTTGAAGTTTAAAGTGTTGATGAAGCTCCAAATTTGTTTGGGCTAAATGGGGAATAAGGTTTCGGATATTTCATTATTTAGCTTTCTTTCATCCGAAATTCCAATATTTTTATTCTTTTTACTGTTATTCAGATATTTTCGATTATATATCCGATTATATATCCGATATTTTCAATATTTCTTATCGATATCCCGATATTTCAATATTTCGCTTAAAACGGCCATCTTATTGAGCATCTCATGTATTCACTGATATTCCGATATTTTTCATTTCTTTTATTCTTTTATTCCGATATTTGACACCCCAATACATCTAAATGTGAAGCTATATCATAGACCTTTCATAACATGTTTTATTATATAGCCAGGTATTCTGTCTTAAAGAATAAAAAAAACTTCAAACCATATCTGACAATAATGATGGCATAGCTTTGATAAAGCTGTCAGCTAAAACCTCTTTTCTAATATAATTAATTAATCCTCTAAGTTTGTGCTTTAATAAGGTTCTTAGTACAATTTTTATCAATAATGATAAATGGCCGAAAAAAGTGTCTTTTATTTATCGATTAAATTTCATCTTAAATTGTATAGTACTAATTAAGACAACTCTCCTCTGCCTTGTTTTTTTGCCTTCTACTAACCAATAAAATCATTCCATCTAAAATCTCCACCATAAACTGAAAAAATGACATACTAAGCAGATTAATCCAAACTATGTTGTAATGTGCATTATTGAACCAGATATCGATGTGATTGGATTACATGGTGTTCCAAATGCTTGTTATGAACGCATTGTCATTTATTTACATAACAGCTATGTACAAATATAAAAGAAACATAAGAAACATGTTATGTTTGTCTTTAGAACACACTGGTAATATTTCTTGGTAATTTATAGTCTGTACCAAAAGCTTCTGAACATTTTGAAATCTTTATTTCATTGGAATATTTCATATCGAACTGATATTTTGTTACAATCATACATTTTCAATACTAAAAAAATGGATCAACGTCATCTAGTGTATCTATTTTAAGGTGAAAATCATGTATTTGTTAACAAATAAAAATAGCCAAATTGGATTTTCTAAGGGATGATAGAATTCAGAATGTGTATAAGTGTCTGGTATGAAGAAAACATCCTCGTTGTAGGCATAGTTTTTAGATCATCTAGTTTAGAATCGCTATTCAAATAATATAATACAGTATTATATGCTGCATCATATGTTGAGATGAACTTTTGTCCACTAAAAATACCACGTGACTTAAAATTTACGACTTTTTCTATTATATGTAAGATTACACTTATTATGACGTATTTTTCCAATTGGTTAATATAAATGGTATTGTTTTGAGTAATTGCTTTAATAAATAGATTTCAATAGACTGGGTCATTAATATTTCGTACTTTTTTTGACAATAAGTTTCAATACTAGGTATATATACTTACTATGTTGTAGGTAATCTACAAACTCAAACACAATCTCTATAAACCATAATAAAACATTGCGAGATCCATGTACAGTTCTATGTACATTAATGTTTATGGATAAATGCATAACTGTTTGTTAATAAGTATAGCTTTCGTCGGAAGCCTTTTGATAACTGATTTGCCAGAAACTCATAGGTTGTTAGCAAATATCAAACAAATTAAAGGAAAAAAACTTGGCAAACCTTATAGTAAATATAAATGGTCTTCTTCTTTGCTGAATGAAAGGAATATTTGAAGATGGATTAGTAGATTGCCATAAAATACAAATCCTTTTTGGCATGGTAAAAGGTATCAAAAAAGTAGTTCAAATATTTCCAGTGATGTTTCCATTCTAATTCGTTGTTAATTTTAATTACTCATCTCAATCTTATTTTGAATGGAATTAGGATGGCGAGAAATTGAACAACTACTGCGTCCCCCCCCCCACTGCATTGGTCTGCATTTTAATCAACCACTCTTTAGTTACAAAGAGGATTTGATTTGCTTATGCAGTGGACTAGTCATTTTTTTAACTTTCATCCTGGGTAAAACATATCCCATCCAGCAATGCTCTCAGCCTTTGTATCTGACAAAACTGTTTTTTCTGGGCAAAACCTTGAATTTCTTCCCTTGAATTTCTAAACGCTTTTCTTGCTTACTTTTTTTTTTTCCTTACCATTCCTCTGAGAATTGTGACTACAATGTGCTCCAGGTCTTACAATACAAATACAATACAATTTCTCTTTTTTTCTCTTTCTTTTCTTTCTAGAAAAACAACATTCATTCTGCAATGTCATGAAATAAAGGCATATGCAGAAGCTTCCTAGAGTTTTACAACAACTACTTTGAAAAAATTAAAATAAGATATAAAACATATACAATAACATGACATACGACAGGAAAAAAAACATTATGAATAACATAAAAACTTATGTTAGAAAAATGAGGCTTATCATAAGTGGAAGTGGGGAAGTATCACCAAAAGGACTATGAGAAACGTTTTGTCTCCTTAAGAAACGTTATTGTTGCATTAATTATATTTCTGTTTTCAGCATCAGAAAGACTTACATGACCATACAGGTATAACGATTCGGAATTTGCAAAGTGGTTTAAGTTCATTGGTGTTAGTATAGTTATTGCAGTTACAACCAGTTTTGCTCTTTGACGTGTATACAAAGGACACGAGAAAAGGAAATGTTTGGTATCTTCTGTCTTAATACCACAAATATCAGTGGGAGTATCTTCAAAATTATGTTGTAGTTTGTGGCTTCTCAAGGAACTAAGCCCCACCCTAAGTTGGTAGATCAAGCTAATTCCGCTACGATCGAGAATTTCAAATATGGATTTGCTTTTTGGTCTAAACAAATTGTTTAGGTACAATACAATACAATCGTGGCACAATCTTCAAAAGATCTTCGCACACTCAAGGCTCGTACTCTAAATGAGTGCATCCAAATCTTATACCGTTAGTCGCGATAGTCACGTTAATAATGTAGGTGAGTACCAGCCTGAAGAGTTTACAATGTGTTTTCATCTATTTCTGTCTCTGTCCAGGTCTTACATCATCTGACAATTGTTATCTGGGACATCAGTGGCAGAAGGAGATGGCGGTAAGCTTCTGGATCTGGGATATCTTCTTTATCCTATTTGAAACAACTCCCAAGAGACGCCCAGCTGGTGGAATTAAATCATATAGGCGTATTTCTTGTAGAGCCATTAATCAAAATGTTGATGGCTGAAAAGTCTTAAAGAAGGCTTACAATCTTGTTAAAAAGGATTAGCCAGATAGAAAGCCTACGTAAAAACCGCTGTACACTATATGATGAAATCAAACAAGCAAACTCAAATAACAAACAGCTAACTTGTGTCTTGAAGTTGACAAGCTAATGTTTTGTCATTGACTATTTAACCCGATGTTTTCATCGTACAAATCTTTACAAGCTTGTATATAATTTATCTCTATAGTGAACATTTCAATTTAATAAAAATACATTTTCCAGATGTACCAGACATTTTGAAATTTGAAATTTTTTTTTGTTCCCATTGTATTTTAATGTTTTTCATTCTCTTTTCCCAAATCAACATAGGTAGTAACTTTAAATGGAACAAAAACAAATATAGATTTTTTTCTTGCTTAAAGGAGATTTGCCCTGTCACCAGCTTACCCCGTTACGAATTAAATGTCTTCTCTTAACCCTATTTTGTATGGGAGGATCCTAGGGTCCCCCCTAAATTATATCGTAAATATCTCTAGAACTCTTTGCTTTTTCAGTTTTTCTTTAGGTGACTTTCAATATTTATTTATAAAACACCTTCTGACAAATTTTGGTTTTTATAGAATAAGTGGTTCTGGCTTAGTGGTTCAAAATTGGGGGATGAGTCAAAAAATCCTATATTTTCCCATATAAACCTAAAATACGTCAATGGCCATAAAATATGTTTAGATTATTCGTTCAACTTTATATTTGAACACGATTAAGATATTGTTAAAAGAAAGCATTTGACAAAACGTTGGGACGTTGTGACGTTATAAGACATTATGTAACAAATGCTGGCATGAAAAAGTGCTGATTTCATCAAAAATGAGTTACATTATGTTAAATTCTAAAAGGAAAGTTTAAATACAATTCAAATGAGGGGTCAACCACTTTCTTCCGATGCTTATAACTAATTTTATCGGTATTTTTCCAAAAGTGATAAAATGTCGGATTTTTATGATGTCATCGCCAAAAAATGACGTCATGATCGCCATGATGATTATTTTGACGTTAATCGAAAGTTTGTAACATATATTACAATTGTGCCTAGTATGATCCCTCTAAAACTTCATTAAGGTTCTTCTCGCTACAAAATAAGCCCTACCGATAGGGCCATACAAAATAGGGTTAATAGCTCCCTAAGTACGCCATTGAACAACTGGGTAACGTGATTTTAGTGATCTTTTGTCAAGATCAATTCACCTTATCACCATTAATTCAACATTCGAACACCAAGACAACCCACGTGTCTTACACGACACAAGTTATTTTTGATACATTTCTGTCACGACAAGAACTTTTAATAAACCGCCCTTACATTGAAAATGCGGTGTTCTTATTTTATCTCCTGTCTCATCAGAATACTTAAAAAAGGTATGATATTATACACTATGATTTTAAAAAAGCAGAGCAGAACAAAATTAGTGCAGAGCAGAACAGAACCGAACAGAACTGAACTGAACTGAACTAAACAGAACAGAACAGAACAGAACAGAACAGAACAGAACAGAACAGAACAGAACAGCGCAGAGCAGAACAAAACGTACTTTTACTGGGTAGATCAAATACAAACATAGAAGAGTGCAGGAGGACCGAGAGAATTATGTTTACCGAGTAACCAGTATAATTAATTTGTTTATCTTGGCAGAACAATCAAGGCTTCTTCCTTGTTTTTATCACATGTTGTTGTTTCACTATCTTAACAAGCACATGGTCTTTCATCAAGTTTGTAGAACAGTTTAATCACGTGGACACGTGCTCGTCTAGACTGAAAACATGTTGTTTTATTGTTCAGTATCAACTCTAATTGGGGAGATGTCGTCAGGAAAGATATTATGGCATGCTGTTGTTTACCCTTTGACTGGATCCTACGGAATTAACGAGAACTGGTTGGAAACTGTGATGGTGAAACGTGATACCGGATGCCATGGTTATTTTTAACCCTCTCGAAGTAATGCTGTTCTTTCGAATAAAGATCCAATGCGATGTTATAGGGTTATTGGCGTGGAATTGAAGGGAGAAAGGATTACTGTCTAGGTAAACAGCTGATTTATAGAATTCTCAGAATATTTGAGCGAGAGTGGGTAGAAAGTTTTTCTTTCAAATTTTCGATTTTCGCGATTTTTGCCATTTTTCACAAATATATTTGCCAAAGAATTTTAATATTCATTCATAGTCATTTGCAAAAGTTTTTTGCTTAAATTTACTCTAAAATTTAAATTCGCGAAAGTTAAATTCGCAAAGTTTTGCAATTTCTTATTCTCGTGAAACTTTCTTCCCTTAATTGACTAACCCTGACGAATTTAGAATAATTTGATCCTCTGTAAAATATCCCCGACAGAGGATCCTGTTAGTTTTTGAATACTGCCTTTGTGATGTAAATGTTAATCCTACATCGTTTATCCACAAGCCTGGATCTATATGGGGGATGCAACTGCAATCCCCTAAAAACAGTCTTTCTAGTGGAGATACCGAATTAAAAAAACGAATGAAGCATAATTCAAGATATTTTCCAAGTTTTGGTTAAAAAATATCAAAGCAATCGTGAAATATTGAATTATTTGCAAACACACTTCAAGAAAAAATAAGTTCTTTAGATAAAAAATATTTTTTTCTTCTGAGCGAACGTTTGGAGACATATTTTGGACTTATTAGACGAAAAGAAAAGATTGAGTGCTGACTTTTAATGACAACGAATTTATTGACCAGGGAGGATTTTTTAACTTTTTCTAGTAGATTCTATAAATAATTTTAACTTCACCAGGTTTCAGCTCAATTGCACAATTTCTGAGACTCATTTTTATCTCGAGGCCAATAAGGTTAATAGGCGCCCACTTTGGCCTAAGTAGACAATTAGGGAACTAATTATACAATATGATATCTTTTCAACGTTTCTATTGGAGGAAAATTGTTCGAGATAATTAATTGGGGTTCACACTTTAATAATGGGATATTATTTTAGACGCCAGTTACTGATAAATTAAAATGACTTCAACAAAAGAAAGATGAATTGTTATCTAATGACAAATTTGTAAATGATTATTCTTTACCAAAACTCATTTTGCTATTAATTTGTTTTTTATACAGTTTTGATCAGTCTTATTGGCTATTAGAAAAAATATCTATCTGACTAACTGATAAATTTGTGGTTTTATTTGTCTTGTCCCTTTTGTCAATTTATTGGACAAGATAATTTTCTTTTTGCTAGAGGTCAAAAGTTTTAATTTAAGCGATGACCTTTAAAAACATTTGACTTCAGGTCATCTATTGTTATAAATAAACCTTATTGAAAACTTCTCATTTATTCCTCACACCATTTTCCGTTTTTCTTACTTCTTCCCTGTAGGGTCAAACCCAGATTCCTGCTTAAAATTTTATTAATTCCCGGATACCTGGAAAATATTTTTGTCAATTCCGGAATCCCGTAAATATACAGAGTATAATTGAAATTTCTCAAATTCCCGTAAGATATACCCTCGATTCCCGGATTTCAGGAACAAAAAAGGGAGAATTCCGCATCCCAGAACGGTTCTCTTTTCCGGATTCCCGGAAAAAATATCCTCGATTCCTTGATTCCTAAAACAAAAAGAGTTAAACAGTGTAAGGCCCTTCCCCTCCTTCTCCTTCACAATGATTTTCTTTAGCATTCAGAATTCACACAAGCTCCTATTTTCAAAATTCCGTCACCACAACACCACAATTATGACAGTCTTCTCATTGAAATCAAAGAAATGGACCAAATAAAATGTTACGCAAGTACCAAGCACTCAGGATATCAAAACCGTCCACATTTTTTAACGATTCGTCATTTCAAAACTTAATCTACCATTTTGCAAAATAATTCGCCACAATGTACAAGGTGGGATAGATCGTGGTAAATGTAGCGGTTAACGAAGGATTGTTATCAAGTTGTTTGCAAACAAATTCATACCAATCTGCAATGTTGAAACAATGCTGCAGATAGTTGGAATAGCTAACGTTGAAATTGATCGATTAATTGCAAGAAGTATGCACTTATCTTATGTTAAGAGGTTTGCATTTGACTAAATATTTTTGGTTTTCCATTTTACTTAATAATGTGTATATAGGATTATAGGGCAAATAAACATCATTGTTGGTTGCTTTCTAATCTATATTATGTTATATCTTCACGAATTCGTCTTCTCTAAAACTTTCAAATTAGCTGTACCAAAAAGAGCATTTCCCAATTGATTTTGTCAGATTATTGAATGAATGATATGAATGGATTGAATGTATTCAAAGTGCAGGTGCGTCGTTCGGTCAAATTTATTGAGAGGGCAAAAGTAGTTAAAATCGCCATGATTGGGCGACGAACAAAATTTTGAAAATTGATTTGTCTAGAACGATGTTTTAGCAATGGAATTACACATTCATCATCTATAAAAATACTATGTGGGAAAATCTTAAATCCTCATTTATGAGCACCGTCGGCAGAAAATATCAATAAAAAGTTAGATTAGAATAGACTATGAGTTTGGGTGAACTTTAAGAGTTCACTGATACGCTTTTCTAATCTAAATTAAAATTAAACTTTACACCTAACCTAAACCCAAATCTCTACTCTACTTGCTTTAACAACGCTTTTTGATCTAGTAAACCTCAAAATGAGCAATGACATAAGTTCTATTTATAGAAACGTGAGTAATACTTAGTCTCAAAGAAATATCTGATTAGATCTGTAAACAAGATAAAAGACTTATACCCCCATAAAAGCAACCCTTGTTAAACTATACTACCCCTTCACGACGCCCTCGTGTCTACATAACATTCAGATTATTAGTTTGGAATCATCTCAAAAAGCTGTCAAATTTAGACTATTCATTAGTCGAATATTACATCATCAAGAATCTGATTGGTTTAATTAAAAATTTCTCCATTTGATGCCTTCTCAAAGTCAAAAATGATTATTATCATTTTTAAATGAACCAATCAGAATTTTGATGGTGTAATATTCAACCAATCAATAGTCTGAATTAGACAAACTTTTGAGATGATTCCTTATCATGTGAGCAAATAGAACTCGATTAAAAGAAACGTGCGTTTTTCCTTTCACTAGTTGCATAAATTATTTAATATTTAAATGATAAAACAAAAAAACAAGAGGTGGATTATAAGAAGGAAACATTTGATTTAAAACTTACTACAATAGAAACAAGATAAGCACACTGCTTTCAAAAAAGAATTGGGTAAAATTTGGGGACTTGGAACATCTGTTTTATCAACTTAATTAATTATTTATGATTAGCTAAAAACAAAAAGAGCGATCAGATGTCTCTATTCTTCTCTATTGAGTTTTTGATTATATGCTAGGGAATAATAAGGGTTTTCCCAGTAGAATTGTGTGCATATGGTCAACAGATAAGGATTGTTTGTGCATTTCGGTGTTCCGATTTTGAAACACATAATATCGTCCTTTTTTAAAAAATGTTGCGAGTGGATGAACTTTATTTCAATGGGTAATAGGGAGGTTGATTATATGTACGAACCTATTGGTTATAGACAAATTGACAATTTTTGTTTAGAAAATGAAGAAGAGGCAGTCAAACCTCATACGGACGGGACGATAAACTCATGTTTTATCAACGTATTTTTGTTTGTAGGGAGAGTGTTTTGAGAAAGGGAGAAAAAGTATCCTTCGTCTTTTTTTGAAGAACTTCTTTGTGTGTGGAGAAGGTTGTTGTTATGACAACTTGTTGGCAAGGGAAGACACGATAACAATAAATACAAGTGGAAATGGTTGGATTTTTTAAACGATGCCACCGAAGGCCAAATCACTTAATAAAGTTCTGTACAATTTTTTTTGCTTATTTTGAATTTTTTGATTTTTCTAGCTTTTTTTTGTATTTAATTTTTTTGATGGTACAATGGCATAAATTCTACAATTGACAAGACAAACTGTTCTTGAATAAATCATCGTCAACTCTAATTCAATTGTCCCGCATATATTGCGGGTCAATTCTTTGATGCTGCAGTCAGCCTGGACCAGGGCCATCTCTGGAGTTCACCGAAGAGAAATAATGACACTGGGTTGAGTGTATTCGTGAATACACTCATTTTAAAGCAAATAAAGATAACAGAACATAAATAAGTCCTGTAAGAGGACCAATCTTTGAAGATACTCAGAAAAATGACCAGATCAGCCACTATAAGGAGAGTTTGGCATTATTGGAAAATCTTGCACGACGCGGTTTTTGCTCCTCCAGCGCCACGTCCAATTCTTTAATGTATAAACACCATGATCATCCAAAGCCGGCCAGTCGATCTCTGCAGTTTTTTTTAAATCTTTTTGGTAGCTTTTTGGTAGTATCAGCCAATAAAATGGAATTAAAATCATCAAAAAAAGCTACATATCGTTCCTAACCATATATTCTCACCCAAATATTGCAATACTTATATCAAACCTTAACAACATAACAAACTGCCAGAAGATCAACATAAGTACCTTTAATGAAATAAGATATCTTAAGAGTCGATTTACATCAGACAATTAATTAATTTCGGAAATACTATTTATCATGTAAATATCAAGTATATATGTATAGATACCATATTCAAGGATTGCTACAACAATTGCCAAAACAATTTGCAAACGTGTAAAATTTGAGAAGCCACCTTATTTACCTAAATTTAATCAATCTTAAAAATTTCGCCGACAACATGACACAGCCAACAGCTCAAAACCCTTTGATGAAAGAAGATATTCCTTATAACCCTGTCTACATTGCACAATAAATTGGTTTCGAAATATCAAAGTATAGAGTTCTTTAACCTTATAACAACCCATGGTTAACAATCCGTACAATCATCGTTCGAAAGCTCATCCATTTGATAAGATAGAGGACAGGGTGGTACTAACAGTGGCAGTGATAGTGGCTTTCATGGTGACTGTCAAAGATGCAACAACCAGGGGGCGGCTGTACCTAAAAAATCTTAAAGATTCAGGCAAAATTAATTGTCTTGAATGCCTTCTAAAATACCGACTTCAGAGAATCTAGAACTTAAGATGTTCTTCGTCGGGCAACAAAACTAAAAAACATCAATAATCAAGGCAAGTTTTCGAGCATAACATTTACAGCCCCCCTAAAAATATCCATCCGTTGCGCTTCTGGTGGCTGTGAAGGGACACCAGCATGTTTATATGGGAGCTTTAACAGCAATATAAGCTTATTTTTAGAAATTAATTCCTTACCAGTCCCTATCACTGCTTTTTAATTGGTAATCATTTCACATGAATTTCTGAAACAAAAGTATTTACATAAATTATCATCTTATGTCTCACACCTTACTAATTTCCGGAGGATAGCAATGCATCCGTTTACTCTCCCCCTAAAGACAAGTGAATATCTCTTCAACAGCTGCCATCTTGAATTTGCTACCTCGCCACGTGATTTTCCACGTGAGCATTGGCTAAAGCTTGTTACATACAAACGTCACCGTGTATCCCATACGTTATCTAATCATTACATACTTATGAAGGATTTACCTGGTGTTAAAATAACAAATCACAACAAAACCACCGTGTAAATAGATCAAACGATTAAAGGACCAGCTTATATCATTTACTTCGAATTATAGAAAGGCTTTTCTCGAGGGACGTTCTATTTGTCTTTATCTTTATGTGAATTGTAATTGGTTTGTTTGTCATTATCATATCTTCTTGCTGCGCTCTGTGTAAGTGTAAACAAGGTGTTAAAAACAGCATTAATTTGATGGCTGTACTCTAAAGTCCGGAATAAGCTTGAAAATTAAAAGAAAGTGTAAAAAGGGAAAAAAAGGACTCGGAAAAAGCCTGAGAAAAGTGTCCACCCAGGAAAAATACATAAAAAAAATGTAATTGCTCTCGATTATACTAGACCCAGGCTACTTGAGTGTGCATAAACAAAAGAAATTCCGCGGTTTTAAGCCCAACAGAATATGCAGCGCGACGATCTAAAACATTACAGATTTCTTCGTTTATTGAGAAATTATTCGTTCTTTAGGACAAAACCATTAGACCAGTCCTTATTTTACCCTATTTACCGTCATTTTTAACCTATGCGGACCTATAGTAAGCATTGGGCATCTCTCTCGGGCCGCCAGAGTAGCTTCCGGAGAAATAATAGAAACGACCCGAGTTACCAGTCTTTTTTTTCTTATCTCTATGTTAGGTTGCTATTTCCATGATCTATCGCACATTAAGATGCCACATGGTTTACTTTTACTTCTTATAAGACGGGTGTATTTTGACGATCTTTATAATCATATTTAATCATTTTAACATCTTCTTTTTTGCTTAAATCTCATGGAATTATGTCAATTTGTAACGGTTGATATTTTCGGCAACATTGCTATATAAATACGCATAACAAATTACAGCTCATCTCATCTCATCGGCTCTAATCACATTGAGTCAACGACTCAAGTTCAACAAACATTGATAATATGGAAAATGCATCAAAAAAGGTGCTTTGAAAATCAAAACATGAATATATGAGAAAATCATGACGTGATTTTTAAACACGTGTTTAGAATACAACACGTGTTTGTGAGGGCACATTAACTATCGTTTGGCAATGCCGACGGGTTCACCAATGCCATGTGAGGGAATTGGGTAGTCAATTGGTAGCTGACGAAACACCATTGCCTCGATAAGCATGTAAATATCTTGTACATGACTGTTCTTCCATCAAAAGTGCAAACCATTAACCATTAACCATTGCACTGTGACTGGAAAAGTTGTTCAATTTGCCTTAAAAACTGTATGGCCTGTTTAGTATTGCTATTGAGTAGGGTAGTGGATTTTGTAGATTCCTACCCATATGGCGACAAAATTTTGTTAGCCACAGTTTCCCATCCTGATTGTCCCAGCTGTACGACCATGAGCGCAGTAGCCAGGGGTCTGTGGGGCTGCAGCCCTCTGGACTTTAGAAGATTCTCTCACTGAAATTTTTGTTCCTATGCGCATGTACAAGTCACATAATTCCTCAGCTGCATGCGGTGAAATATAAGGGACTAGAAAATAGTGACTCGGCAACACAAACACAAACTTAAAAAATATTTAGAGTCTCAAACCTATGTTCCGCCCGGGGACTGGGTCTTTAGAAATTCTATAGTTCCATCGAAAATCTTAAAAAAAAAACTATTGTTCAATAAGAAATCGGCCTTTAAGTGAGTGATGTCGACCAAAATTCGCTTTTCCTAATTTGGACTGGGCTTTTTTGAGTGCTATAAGACTGAGGGGGTGGGGTGGCCCAACTATAAAATCGTTAAAAATGAAGCAATTAAGCTAAAACGTGGTAAGATCTACCAAAAATATAAAAAAAGTACCACTTGGTCCCATATTTTGCTAACGTCAGCACTTTTTCCTGATGACGTAAAGCTAAAAGTCATAAAACGAAAAGGCATAATCTTTTTCCAT
>JAUKPT010000705.1:0-18214 GCA_032273505.1 Nanomia bijuga
CACCAAAAATACCAGGGGAGAAAAATGAGCTAGTTTCGTATATAACGGCATGCCGGGATATGCGGGGTAATAGGGTAGTCTTTTCATTAATGTGTCAATTAAAGGATAATTTGGAGTCCAAGATGTTTATAGTGGTCAACTCTTTTGACTTCTGTATTTTGAAAAAAAAATGGTGGATGAGTGATTTTAACCTTTTGACAAGAAAAGATTATTTCTTCAGCAGGTTTGGAAGGATCTAGATTGAAGGACATTTTCCAATGATGAGCCCAAGTAGGAATACTTACTAGATCCTTGTTAAGATTAGATGCACTTAAAATTGGATCATGAACAACAGAAAAGAGGGAAGTATCATCAGCAAATAATTTAACTTTACATTTGATGTTAGATTCAAGATCATTGATGAAGATTAAAAAGAGTAATGGTCATAGGACTGATCACAACTCGCTGATGGCGATTTGAGAGTAGTGCCAGACTTTGTCAAATGCCTTGGACATGTCTAAGTATACTGAACGGATTTCGAGACAGTTTGTATCATCAAAAGCACGATGAATCTTGTTAATAAAAGAAAGAAGTTGGTTTGTGCATGAGTCTCCAGGCCTAAAACCCAATTGATTTTTTGATATGAGGTTGTTAGTTACAAGATGATATAAATATTTAAAGATTATTCTCTCGAAACTTTTAGACAAGATTGGTAACAAAGATATTGGTCTGTAAATTTCAACTGATTGTTTATCATGTTTTTTTATGAACTGGGGTAACATTGGCTCTCTTCCATTGAGTTGGGAAAAGGCCTGTTTTAAGGATATTAGTTAAGATGATTTTAATGGGATTTGATAGGTTATCACCACACGTTTTCAACATGCTTGTAGAAACATCATCAGGACCAGTTGCTTGAGATGTATCAATGTTTTTGAGTAGTAACTTGATTTCCTCTTCAGTGATGACAAGACCATCAATTTTTTTATCAGTTAATAGATTAAGTCAAGGCAATGTGCTATCATTAAGGAAAGGAGTGCACTGGGATGAGAAACAGGCATTGAAAATGCCAGCCTTTTCTTTGCAGTTAGAGATAAACTTGTTTCTGAAAAATAGTGGGGTAATTCTTGGTACTTTAGATTTGTTCAAGAAATTCTTAAGGATATTCCAATAAGTTTTCTGAGAGGTTTGAGAGCTGGACAGCGTTATGCCTTGGTTCTTCAAATATGTTTCTGTTGCAAAGAGTATGGTATCTGAGCAGGTTAAACGATGTCTGTCTAGTATATTCTTGTCAGTTTCAGTGAAGCCATTAAGTTTATATTTTCTAAAGAGGTTGTTATTCTTCCTGAGTAAGTGTCTAATGTACGTATTAAACCACATGGTGGATCTTTGGGACGGAAAGTCTTGATTTGATTTGGAACAAAGTTGGACATAATGTTGAGCAGTGTTGTTGAAAAATTCAACTTGATCAATAGGATTGTCAAATTTACTGAGTATGTTTGTCCAGTTTAAGTTATTTACAGCTAAGTTCAGCAATTCAGTATTAGCACAGTCATAGTACCACACACGTCTTATGTAATTAGGAGGTAGACAAGATTGGAAATTCAATTTACAGTAGCTTATTTGATGCTTTACAGAGGGGTCAAGGGATGGTCTAACACCAGGGTCAAGGACTAAATTAGGTTGGTCTGTGGCAATCAAATGTGGCATGAAGGTCTACAGTCATCATGGAAGAAATGAGTAGGCTCAGTGATTGTTTTAAATTCAATGACCCAAACATCCTCTATGTGAGTTTCTTCTAAATAAGTATCACCATCTGGATACCATGCCTGTGTGTGAGCATTGAAATCACCAGTATAGAAAGTGCAAAATAGATTTTCATTTTTCATTAAGAAATTTAGCAAATTGAGGTGAGTTGGCCTTAGAAAATGGGTTTCTGTAAACGATAAAAAAAAATTTTTTTTGTCCAAATTGTAGTTCAGTTACAAGACATTCCTCAAAACATAGATCAAAGCGAATACGAAGAGGGAGGTGTTCCTTATAAAATATACCTACACCCCAATTTTGTAAACAATTGGACATATTCCATGGGAAAAATTTATAAACAGGCAGCACAAGTTAGTAATCTAGTTTGAATTTTAATAAATTGAAAAGTTTAGACATGTAACATCCCTACCCCCTTCCTAAACTAGCCCCCCTTCTTGAAATCCCCCCTTCCTATATAACATATTTGCCAGCCCCCCATCCTTGCTGTTTTTGGAAGATGTCAGCCCCCCTTCAAAAAGGGGGGGGTGCCTACTAAGCTGGCTGAGTCAGGGGTGTTGAGATTAGCTATTCAGGTTTTAATATATACAGACCATGCCTAATCGGGTGGCACCATGCTTCTTTATTCATATGTATTGATATATTTTGAGAGTCATAGTTGGGTGGCTAGGGCCATACCTATTCGGGTGGTGCCTAGAGGAAATTTTATTAATAATCTTGTATGTTTTAGAGTCATGCCTAATTGGTTGGCTAGGGTCATATCTAATCAGGTGGCACCTTTATGTAATGTTTTTAGAGCCATGCCTAATCAGGTGGGAGCAGTATATAATCTTACACAAGCAGAACAATCACTATTAAAGAAAGGACCTTCTTTTGTTCCTAATCCTGGTGTTATCAATTGGTATACACTTAGAAAGGATTTTGATAAATTTGTCAGTCATATCTGTTACACCTTTAAAAACTCGAACAATGCTATTACAAATACACTACCACAATCTAATGAGCCCTCTCCACCAATTGTCAAAAATAAAAACAAAAGTAATTACAGATACCTGAAAACTAACAACAATTCACTTGAAGCATTTATTGACACATTAGAACACGATATTTTCAACCCAAATAATATAAAATCTACCCAAGATAATTTGATATGCGAAGAAAGAACAGCAATGAGAAGTATTCAAAAATGGACTGATCAAACTATTAGATTACAAGACAAAGGTGATCGCTTCGTAGTGCTTGAAAGCAAAGATTATATATCTAAAATGGTAAGGTAAGGTATGCACTTATGATGGAACAGTCATGCATAGCCGTAGGCTAATCCGCGGACTATAGCTCCATCAAGTGTTTCGTCAGGTACCAAACTGACTACCCAATTTCCCTCACATGGCATGGGTTGACCTGACAGACTTACAGCCTAACGATTGTAGTATCACACTTCAATTGCTGTTAACTAGCCTTCAATACTTCAGAGTAGTATTGATTTTTTTTTGGTGCGACTGGGTATTGAACTCAGATCGCACGGTATGTAGTAATGATAGGTGTGACACTTAACTGCTCGGCCATTCATCCATTCACCCTTAGTAGTCTGTTGTAAATTTCCGGAGAGGAGGAATTCCGATCTAGATTTCAGCATCATTCTTGATAATTCAATAAAACCTTGACAAGTGTTGTATAAGGCTATGCTAGTGTTTCTTGTTAGGGACTTCACTCTTTTCCCTTGCTTTCCTTGCATTTTCATTGCTGTAGCCCCTAATTCGTTCTCATTTCCTCTTATTTCCTTGTTGCTAACAATCTTCCAAATGACAAATTCACATTTTCTTGATCTATAGTTAAATTTGATTTCAAAGCAGCAATAGTTTTGTCACAGGAAACCTTGAGAGGCAAGTAGAGGCAAGTCTCTCAATAGTTTTTGGGAAGACTGCTACTTCTGTCAATGAGGAAAGAGAAACCGAACTTTCTTTTTCATACCTATGAAGATCTACCAAATCACTCCATCTAGCACAACAGGTATTTCCTTCATTTTCAAAATTTAGTTCTTTAGTTCCTTCAGTCAACCATTTCTTTCTTGTGCTCTTTAATAAATGAACATAATTAAAGAGTAGAATCATCCCATCAACAGTTAAACAGGGTTTATCTTTCACTGTTGTAAATCGTTTAAAAAATGCCTGGTTTGTTCAATTATTGTCAGGGATAATGCATATTATGTTTTGTTGCCTTAATGTTTGAAAATACATTTGATAAAAATTTTCCATCTAATTTGTTAACTTTTGATGTAAGTTTAGTAAGTGTCTTTACACTAGGTAGTTTGTAGTCTGTTCTAATTAGCTGATAACACGATCAAGATTAGAAAAATATTCACAAGCACAAAGAATAGTAGCTTTATTGTATATCTTAGTTCTAACTTTCGAAGGGACCAAAACATCAAGAAGTTCTTTAATGACTAACTTTTTCTTTTTCATTCAAGTATTAAGAAAACGAATTGCTTCTTCAATCCTTGACCATTGATTTAATTCAGTTATCCTATTTTTTGATAGTGAAGTTATATGGCAACATACACCCGCATGGAATGCTTCAAACTTCAGATCTGTTGAAATAAGGGTAATGAGTCAGTGAAGAAGGAACTTGATTGTATGATAAATACATCACTGATAATGTAAGCAATGACTGACGTAACAAATGTCCCTTTTGAGATCTCGCAGTTATTGCGTGCTGAGACATCTGTGAGTTCCTAAATAAATATTATCATTTGAGGCAAGACCCTGGGGACGCAAACCAGCAGTAGGGAACCCTTACATAAGGTTCCTTGATACATAGAGAATACTCAGTGTTGACACATTCATTTATCATTATTCACAGCATAAAATAAATCATCAAGTTTGATATCTAGTTACCAACCAGTCCTGGATGTTGTTTTAACCTTGTTGTCATTATCCTTATTTAGCACTTCATTTTGTCCCTGTTGTACCCTGTGAGCAACCACCAGAACTGACACAAAAAACCCACATAAGAGTACATTCCCGTTCAACTCCAACCCAGTCCTCTCAGTGAGTCATCAGGAGAGGTGAACTGTGATTGGTTCAAACAGAAATGTACATCAGGGCTGATTGGTAACTAGGTAAAGAAAAAAACACCTAACAATAAGAAGTAAATAAATCAATCATGAATGACATCATGGATGATGTCACTACTTATGATGTGACAACAACAATTACAGTTATGAACATACAGTTATAATAAACATACAGCAAAACAGAAGCTAATTCAATTCAGGTAATTCAATTTATAATTTCTGTATGTCAAGTACATCCATGCAACACTATGATTCAATTGCGTCTTATCCTGTCCGGACCGCATCTCTGGATGCCAAATGCTGATTTACGTATCTGTGTTCTTTGCGTCACCCATTTATTAATTCGAAATAACAAACAGAAAACAACAGGATTCGAATCAAGATTCTATTTTATAAAATTCGATGAAAAACATAAGGTACAAAAAAGAATGTTTGTTTTTTTTAGACTGGAAATAAGTTTTCTGTTTTTTTTTATTTTCTCTTTTAAAAACGTAAATTGTTATCAAATAAGAGATATTTAGTAAAAGGACAATATTTTGAACAAAAAAATGTATAAGAGAAATGCAATACAAAAATTTGGTGTATTTCAGTTGTATTAAAAGATTGAGAATGCGGAAACACAAAAGTTTCTTCCGGCGAGAATTTCTACCCTCCTATATGCTCACCACTAAAAAGCCGAAAGTACTCACTCAAACTTATCCTTCCCCCTCTTTTGAATTGTTTTTTATTTAAGGCATAAGCAGAAATAAAAAAGACCGAAAATGAAGAAGGCGCAAAAGTTTCTTCCAGCGAAAAATTACATTCTAATTGGAAGGGTTCAAGGGGGTCTTCATCAACACTTCGTCGCTATCTATCAATGTTCAACACATGTAAAAAGGCTCACTCCAAACCGAAATTATTTTTTTCTAAATAGCAATTATTTTGTTTTGAAATTCAAATAAAGTAGTCCTTAGTTTCAAGACAAGAAGAGAGTACTTCAAAGCATTTATGAGAGGGGACGCCAATATTTATGATTAATTAATGTAAATGGTGTTTTTGCATCTGACATCAATGAGAGATTAAGCGACAAATGTAGAGAACAAAAATATGCAAAAAAAACTTTAAACAACATAATTTCACGAATTGCTTTCTATTTTAGAGAAAATCTTATTAAATGATAAATCAAGGTCTTACCTACCATCTGCAGTAAAAAATGAGAAAAGGGTATAGATTGAGCTCTTGAAAATTGGCGTTAAAGTTGTTTTTCCATCTGATGGCAGTCAGATGGCTGTATTTAAGATTTTTCATACATTTTAGGTTACTGTGAATCCTCAAATAAACGCCCCCTTCTTTTTAATGCCTCCCTCTTATAAACACCCCTCCTTCAAAGAAAAATATTAAGTAAATGCCTCCCTTTTAACACCCCTCTCTTATTAACGCCCCCCTAAGGAGGGGCGTGTATCAGAAATATTACATTTTCAAGAAAGGGAAATGTCATTGTGTCTTTCAATCTTCCTGATGTGGACACTGACGATGACAATTTTGTCCATGTTGTATATTATAATATAATGTGTGGTGTTGTGTTTTCAGGAAAAAATATCTAACAGAAGTTATTGAATTTTTAAATAAACGCCTTCCTCTTATTAACGACTCCCTCAGATCGAAAATTTTAAATAAATGCCCTGGCGTTTAGCCAAATGCCCAGACTTTAGCATGAGTTTTAACTTCCTAACACAAATTTGCCTGCTCGATATTGTTATCTCCCTAACAGAGAATCGCAGCTTTTGATTGGCCAGTTCAATTAGAGCAGGTTTGTCTTGTATCTTACCACAACATTGGCCTTTGCTCTACAACAAATGTCATAGGCAGGTTATTGCCATCTCCACTCCTACCAAAAATTGGGTCCAGTTACTTTCAGTACTTTCAGCTAAGCAGTATTGATCAAGACCATTTTGGCGAAAAACATACAGAACAGTCCCAAAAATGGTGCAGGAGCTATAACATTTTTTCAGACATTTTTTGGCACTGTCCAGATGCTATATTTCGAACCATATTTTTCCCGGACATGCAGTTTTTTCAGAATGTGATATCGTATTATGTATTACTAAGCAGGATACAGTGATGAATTTTTTTTGAAGAACCTGTTTGGGTCCAAATTACCGTATTTCGCAGGGTTTAGACAAATCAGGGAAAACCTGGAGAACCTGGAAAATCCTGGAATTAGGTATTAATTTGAAAAATTCAGGAAAAAAGTCTGGGGAATTGAGAAAAATGGGGAAAAGTTAAGGAAAAGGTCAGGGAAAATATTTTGCCATTTTTTGTTCTTCTCTTCGTTTAGATTTTATTTTGAAATATTCATATTGTCAAAGGTTTGTTTGTGAGATATGACTGTCATATACTTGGCCAAATCACCTATTTTCCTGAAAACTTTAGTCATTTAATTTGTTAATCAACAATTGGGTCAGGGAAAATCGTATCTAATTCGGCTTTTTTTCCTGGAAAAAGGTTTGTTTTCAGCCAAATAAACGTCTGAAAGTCATGGAAAATCAAAATCAAACTCTGTCTGAACCCTGTTTGGGCAAAATTGGGTATACTTTGGGCATAATTTGTCATATTTGGGCATATAAGGCTTAGATATGTTATTGGGTGTACTTTGCTTTTAACGAAAAAGCTTAAACTGTTTTTGAATAGATATCAAAAAATCAATTTTTTCATTATTTTCCCCTGCTTGCCCAATGTGTAAGAAGGTAATATTTGACCCCACAAAAATATTCTGGAGGCCATAGGCATGTAAAGATTTTATTTTTCACTTACCTTTCCATCATAAGTGTCATAAAAACATGATAACCAGGTTTTCAAACAGATTTCTTGCCCTTGTTTTCCTTTTTGCCTAGAAAATCTTATTCACCAACTCCCCATGAAGTTTAGTATATTGATAGATGATAATATTTCATCAAATTAATTTTAAGATATATATCAATCAACAATCAGTTTTTTACTTTATGTGAAGAAAATGTTATTTTATTCTTTTCTGGTTATTCATTCTCATTAATATTGCCTGTACACCTACCCAGCAAGGGTACTTCAACCTGATATGTTCCACAGACTTAGAACCTTGCCCCTCTCCCTGTTACAAACTAGACTAAAAATAGTAATAAAAATATATGGCATAAATAGCTAAACAATAAAAAACAGATTTAAAGTTTTTGCAATACAAAACTATTATTTGATCCGCAAAACAGAAAATCTCCTTTTATTATATTAAATCATTGTCCTTTGAAATTGGTCCTATAGATTCACTCAGTGTTAATATCCTGTATACCACACCTAATGTTAAAGTATTTTTCAAATCACTAACTTCTGCAATATAGAACCAATTTTCGTAATTTTCATTCACATAGTTTGTAGTGAAAATACTGAATGGAAGTTGATAAAAAATAAAGAAGAAAATTCCTTGGGCCATTAGAAAAAATTAAAAATATATTGCAGGGTCCCCAATCTTTTGGAAACTCAAATGAATTCCATTTTTATTCTAGCTTCATTTTTCATAAAGTTACTGTATGTTTTTTGATCCCTAGTCTAGCCAAAATATGATGATTTTGGATGCATTTAGAGCATATATTTGATGTGTCACATTGAAGAGGAGTTTTTATAATACTAGAGGCTACCTTTCATTACCAAACCAAAATGATCAATATGAAGTAATTTAATTTGCTGTATGTTCAAATATCTTCATTTTTTCTTTCATGTTTTAGAGTAAGTTTAATTAATTTACTTTTTTTTAGTTTGAATTCACCAGTGATAAAGTGGGGAGCTTTTCAAATGAACTGATGTGAGTAATTTCAGATTGTTTGATACCAACAACATTTTTGAAGAAAAATGTTTTATGAAGTTAGTTTTGTAATGTTATGTAACACAAAATTTTTCTCATGAGATTCTTATATATTTTGTGAAAAAAAAAATTGTTTTAGGAAAATTGATCCATACTTGAAATATTGATTAAATACATATCCAAAGCTCACTAACCCTACTTTCATTCAATGGTTTATATATTAGTCAGGCAGAATGTGCACAAAAACCTGCAAATTTTAGTAGACATTTTTTTTGAAAGAATTTAGTCAGAAAAGACGTTAAATCAAAGAGCCCAAAAATTGAAGCACAGAACACATATTTTTTGGCACAAAGGGGATTTTGGCCCTGCCCTGTAAGACCAAATTTTCAATCTCTCAGAATATTGACTTTTTACGTACCGTTGGAAAGCTCTTTTTATGTTGATTCAGAATTAACATATGAACATGGTGCTTAGAGTAATATTAAAGACGACATAACCCCTTAACCTTATCTTGGTTGTTTTTTTTTGGGGGTGACCCCTCTGGTTTTTGTTTAATAACTGAAGAAAGGAAAATAAAAATGTAAGTTTTTTTCTGACTCTTAGTTTTTATTAGTTTAACACCTTTGGGTTAATAGGTCAATCAAACCCCCTGTCGGAAATTAAAGGACATTTTTAGGTGTATGTACGAATTCTCCTGTATTTTTAATACATTTTAACCAAAAACAAAATACTTATCTTTTAACTGTTTGGATTATGATATGATACTGATTTTCTCAGGACAGGTTGATGGCATTGCGAGAAAGATAGGGTTAAAGTAAAACTATTTCACTGTATAAAAACGGAAAATACCTAGCACATATTTCTTTTTCTTTCTTCAGTTATTAAACAAAAAAGGGACGAAATACTCCCCCCCCCCAAACAAACACACACTAAGATAGGGTTAAGGGGTTATACAGACTTAAAATATTTCTCTGAGCACTGTGTTCCTATTTTGATTCTGAATCAGGGGGGGATCGGGAGAAGTGGGACATACGTTATGCCTAGTAAGCGGGAAATCTGGAAATTTTTGAGGAGGGGGGACCACCACCCCAGTTACTCCCTGGGAGTAAGTGGGACACGACAATGATTTTTTATAGGGACCACCACCCCAAATCCAACAGAGCAAGCGGAATTCAACGCGTATATTGCAACAGGACCCCCCGAAAACAAAGAAATTACATATATGTATATGTAGCTGCATGTAGAGCATGTAGGGGTATCCAGGGGCACTGATAAGCAGTCTGATGCACGTCATCCTTATTCAAGTCCTGAACTCAGGCTCAAATTCTTTATCTGATCCATCATTAGTTGATCTAATAGTGTTTTAGGTACTTGGAAATGCCAAACAAGCGAACAAACACACTGATTTGCACAGACAGGTGGAAACCACAACCACAAGAGAGTATTAGTAACCCAGAAATTGGTGAAGTTGGAAGAATGAATGATCGAGACGATACATGCAAACTTGCGAAAGCTGACACATTCACTGGAATTGTTACTCAAGTTTTTATATACTAATATCAATATATGATATTAAGCTATTCAAATATATCATAAATTATTATTGTATATATTATTATGTATCTGTATTCAAAATAAAGGAAATATAAGAACAAATATAGAATTATATATTGAATGGGAATTTTACTATCAAAACTGAACCCCGTGATTTCTCTTTTATGGGATCTTTAAACGAATGCACATTTCACCATAAATTAGATTTTAGCCCACAAGACCTTGATAAACGTTCTGGGGGCATCACAGACTAGTCTGTGGGGGCATTCATGACCCCTTTCATTCGAGTTAACTCCTCTTTCTGAGAATGTATTATGATAGACATAGACTGTTTGTAGACAGAAAGTTTTAGCATACTATAAGAACCAGTAAGAACAGATATTTCAGTGTTTTCTGGTGATGTGCAAACCTTGTGGAGGGTCAGGGAGCAGCAGGGAGAAATGTTTTCAATGGTTCCTTCTCCATGTCTTATAACTTATAACTGCTTATAATTCTATATTTGTTCTCATATTTCCTTTATTGTTAGTACAGATACCTAATAATATATAATACAATAATAATTTATATGATATACCTGAATAGCTTAATATTATATATTGATATTAGTATATAGAAACTTGAGTAACAATTCCAGTGAATGTGTCAGCTTTTGCAAGTTTGCATGTATCGTCTCGATCATTCATTTTCAACCTTCACCAATTTCTGGGTCACTAATACTCCATCGTGGTTGTGGTTTCCACCAGTCTGTGCAAGTCAGTGTGTTTGTTCGCTTGTTTGGTATTTCCAAGTACCTAAAACACTATTAGATCAACTAATGATAGATCAGATATAGATTCATTACAATTCTAGCCTGAGTTCAGGGTTCAGGAACTTATCTGAAGAGCTTAAAACATGTCCCAGAGTATCTGTTTATGTTTATTTCATTGATTCGACACCTCAATTAGTTCAAAGTAGTAAGTGGCTCCCGGAATGTTCTTAAGAAAACACCCCACTTATTCCCTCTGAGTAACTGGTCAGTGAAATCTGAAAACGGGGACCACCACGCGGCTTGACGTATGTCCCACTTACTCCCGATCCCTTCCTGTCCTTGCCATGGTTTTTATTTCACAGGAGATTAGTTTCCTCAAAACATTATTTATTTTCTTTGTCAATTGTATGGAACACGTTAATCTAAAAAAATGTATTCATGATTTTATTTTTCTTAGTCAACTCTATCGTAGACGTCAATTTATCGAAATAATAACATAAATTCATTGCAACATTTTTACCTCAGCCATGCCCTTAATTTACAGGCCATGTCAACGTGCAAAATTTACGGAAAGTACCTTTCCGGAATTGACTTGATCTAAGCTAATCAATTTAGCCAAAATTGGCTTAAAACACTATGAAATAATGAAACTTTTGGTTTCTAATTTTGGCCGGGCAAAGATATCAACTTAAGCTATATGTATGCCAATAAAGTTTCCTCAAAATTTCACTTTAGTTTTCCTCAGCCGTTTATTTAGTTTCATCAAAACATTATTTTAAAGTACAAAATATTCTCCTTAGCCGAATAGAAAATGAATATGTTTTTAAATTATTTTCTTATTTAAAACACACTGTCAGTCAAGTATCTTGTTTGAGATCAACAGAGAATAGGTGTTTGTATACAAAGGGTTTGGTACTCTGACTGGACTACCTTGAAAAGCTGGAAAATAATTAGATACGTCAATTATATTCAATTATATTAAAATATTCTTTCTTTCCACTTCGATGTAAATCCAATTTTAATAATCGAAAGAATAACAAAGGCTGTTTTGGAAATGCTGGAAAATCATCATGACTTTATTTTCAAAAAGTGTGAAATATATTATCTCATTTTATATCAGAACAATTTTAGGCTGACTTGCGCAAACATGAAGAATGTTTTCTTTTCGAAAATTGCAAACCTTGACCTAGAGCAATTTAACGACCTATTGTCGGATATTGCTCAATATTAATTCCAACTAAGAAGCCCATAAAAGGTTTTTTTTAAACGTTGATGAATCAGCGATAAAAGGCAGTTGTTTTCCGATTGTGTTTTTTTAAACAACTGATCAATGTGTCTAATAATATCATTGACATTCGTTTCAAAAATATTTCTCGAAATATTCAAATAGGTTAGAATAATATTACAATGAATGTTTGTTTAAACCCAAACAACTTCGTGTTCTGAAAGAAAAGGAAACTTTTTTCTCAAAACAATGAAAAACTCATATCAATCCTATTTTGGTAGTTTTACAAAATATGCTCCTTCCTCAGATTATTGCTATTAAGTTTTCTGAACTTTTTATTCGTGTCAATTGACCTCACTTCTGATGATCCTCAACATAAACCATCGGGTAACATTTATTTATTTGGCTATTTTTAAACCGTTAAAAATTCTAGTTGAACCTATTTTATCTTTATAGAGAAGAGGCAGCACACTCAACTTCCATCATCGAGGATCAGCGCGCGAAAATCATCGAGCTACAAACGGCGGCTGCTGAACTGAAAAAGAAAGACACAAAACTCGCCGAGCTCACTTCATCTGTTCAATCGACGTCTGAAAACCTTGAGCAGCTTTCCAATGAAAATCAATCGTTGAAAGAAAGTAATACTCAACTGGCTGATCGAATTTCCGAACTGGAAACGAAATGTCAAGAAAACGCGAAATTAAAAGAAGAACTCTTGATCCTCCAACATAAATTGAAACATAACGAACAATTATTTGAAGAGAACAGTAATTTGAAAAACGAAAATAAAACCTTACTGGAGACTGTTAAGAAATTAGAGGTACGTAATCTTGTTTTGAGATTTTATTTATTTATCATTTTTAACACGGCAGTCTGAAATCCAGAAAGTCATCTCTTCTGGGGTAATGGTGGAAAATAGGATTCCAGATTGGGTGGTTGCAATTCAAATTTCAAATGTTAGTCTTTTTCATCCGAACTGTGAAATTCATGTCGAATAAAAGGTTTGACCTATCTGAATAATTATGTTTTTACGTTTATTGCTTATCAAAATTCATTAATATCTATTAATTTTATGATTGACTAACTTTTCGAAAGCGTATAAAAAAGGTTATGTATTTATTTGTCAAGAATTCAGTTGCACTCCTTAAAACCTAGGTGTGTGGGAGGGGTGTCGGGGAGGGTAAGAAACCATGAATAAAAGATGTATTCATTCACGCCGACCTTTTCTATGTTTTAGAATAAAGTTTCAAATCTACCATCTCTAACGAATAGCTTTGGTGTTGTTCCGACAACTCCAAAAACACCGGCCGTCGAGCGGGTCGTCCCGATCACCCCATCGAGTAACATTCGAAACAGCGCAACGAGTCGTGGTAAACGAATTTTATTCACTGGTAAGTTAAATTTGTACCACACAGGGGGGTTGGCGGTGCCAGGAAATATCTTGGTTGGGGTCCAGTTATCATAAATGGGTGGGGGGGGTGAACTTGAAGAGGGCTATTAATCATCACATACCCCTCAAAGGGAAGTTAAACGACGTTTGATGTCAAAAGTTCTGAGATATTACTTGAACTATAATACGGAACAAGTAATCTGGTAATCTTTGCATCAGGATATACGAGGCTATTGTCGTACTAAGATATAAATACCTACCTTGGCTTTGATGAAACTTTTTTTCTTTTTTTAAGGTGTATCGAATAATATGATGGACATTGAGGAAGAACGTCAATTGAGTCAAAAATCAACCCCAAAAACACCCAAATTATCGCAATCTTCAAATCGTAGAACAACAACACCATCACTTACCACACCCAAACCTAACGTCAGGTAAGTCGCAGTATAATCTATTGTTTTTTTTTCGCTCTTTCTATTTTAACCCCGAAATCCCCCGAAATCCTGAAATGCCCCCGAAATGGAAATGTTGCCTCCGTTGTTGCTGCTAAGACTTTATATTTGTGGTCCTGGTTTTGATCTCTTCTTTTTTCATTTCTGCTCATAGTATACAGAGGGGTATGATCCCATCCCTTGTAAAACAATCCCACCCCTTTTAGATATCCCACCACATCCTCAAATTTTGCTGGTATTTTCGGTTCAAACTAACATTGATAACCCCCCCTTCCAGAAATTGGGGAAAGCCTTTTTGCTGTTAAATGTGACTTACTGGACCAAATTAACAAGTAGTGTTATCTGTAACATTGCCTTATGTTTGCTTGAAATATCCAAGCAGGATGAGAAAAGATAGCAAAGTACCAGCTGTTTTTATTATTATTTCACCAAATATCTCGATCTCATAAAAAGCGTATAAGATATCGTCGATAGAACAGTTGCCATTCGAAACCAATGACGACAACAATAAAATAAACAGATGAGCAATTAAGCAAGCAGATCTGGTATTTAATGAATGGCACATTACGTAACCGTCTCTTGAGGTGAATAATTTACAAAGTACTTTGTATAGAGATATATGTACAGAAATCTTCATTAAAATTCATGTGAAGTTTAGTATGCCATGCGATTGAATATATTGTTTGGTGATGTATTTAAACTTTCTCTTCGGTTGTATGTGACCCATCGATATGGAAGGTGACAACTTTTGGTTGTCATGTGACACTTTAGTAGTTGTGGGTGGGATGCACTTGTCAAGTTGGCATCTAATGGTTTAGAAATGGGTTAACAGTTGTTTGTTTTACTATGCAGTTGTTATCAATTGTTGTGTGAAAGTATCTCGAGAGAGGGGTAAATTACTTATCAAGATTTGGGTGAAATGATTTCTATTCAAAAAAAATTAGGGATTCAAAGAGAAATACAAAAAGGGGTTCAATTGGTTCTTTTGCAAGGGGCAAATCAATCGACGATTTAAATTCTTAAAAGAAGAAAATAACAACAATATTTCAGCTCTTTCTTAAATTGTAAAAAATAAGTACGTAATAAGGTAAGGTTAGAGGTAAGGTTTGCACTTCTGATGGAACGTTCCACGCAGAGACGTTGGCTCGTCAACCAACTAATGGTCCCATTATTAGTTTCGTCAGGGGCCAACTGTCTTGGCATGGCATGTCGTCATCATGTAGTTGATTTGTGATTTGCTTTCGATTTAGAAATCTATTTTAAGTTGCTACACTTAATAAACTTTATACACAACAAATTTTTATATGTGATTCGTTTTGCAATGAAAATAGAATTGTACAATTTCACTGATGTTCCTTTCAGGAAGTTAAGAAATCGTTACTAGAGCTGTGTATTATATAGTTTTGAATTTTGAACTCTACTGTTATAATTGAACTTTAAAGGAAGGTGTGTTTAGAATTTTTGTTTTTGTCTAAAAAAGGCTGGATATTGTCTGGTAGTGTTGATTTCTTTTGTGTACAGAGTTTTGAATCAGATTATTGTTATGTTTTACTTGTCAAAGATCAACGTGATGTGACACTACAATATGAATGTTGTAATACTGAAAGTTTTACGTTAGATAGTTTGCAAGCAAAGCTAATTGGTCCGTATCACGTTGTGGAACTTATAACCTGTGATTATATGAATAACTAAATTTCATTATGGCTTATTTAAAATGACTTGATTTTATCGACCTTTTTTGAAAATTGATTGATTGATTCCTTCAGGTGGCATTTTATTATTATTTATTATTATTTTTTTTATACTTTTTATTATATTAGAGCTTTAAAGTTCTAGATATAACTATATTTTTAAGGGTAAAGAAGTTGATTATATTTACCGACCTATTGGTTTGCTGGTAGACTGGTATATATGGCGAAGCTACCTTAAGGGAAGAAATCTTTGGGGAATTTAAATTTTGCGAAACACGTCTAAATTGCGTTTTTCTCCTTTTTGAGGCTTTTTGAGGCAAGAAATTCTGCGAATTTCGCTAATTGCGACCATCCTATTCGCGAGTTTTTTCTTTCAGAGAATATATAAATAAGAAAAAAAGAAAACAAGGAGACGCGGCAGGCAAATCGTGTGCGGGTAAAATCATTTTTTGTGCGCACTTTAGATTGACTGAACACTTAGTGATACAAACTAATTACTTTACACTCCATGTAAATTCAACTAATGAAAATCGAGACAGGTTATTTTTTAATTCTTCTGTTCAGATATCCTCATGTCTGACTGACGGATTTCTTGTATTACGACACATGTTTATGGTTTGTCTGTCTGAGGTTTGTTCATGAAATGCGTGTGTTCTTGTATGAGTATTTTAATTGGTGTGATTCACTTTTGCTAACATCCAATGATTTTATCTTTTATTTCCTTATGGTGATAATTCAAACTCATTTTTGTGTTTTAAAGTATCCGGGTAATTGAATAACGCCCCATTCTCCCTAGCCCAAATGAGAAAATTTGAAATCATTTAAAATTGGTCATATTTTTATATTTCCTGCTTTCTTCTGAATTTCTGCGGTTTTGTCCGAATTTGGATTCGCGGGCCCCAGAATGGCCATAAAAATAAAAAAATAAAAAAATCACTGCATGTACACATTGTGTCAATCTATTTTTTTAGGCCTGATAGAAAAATCTTCAGATATTCGGTGAAAATTGGGTATTTTTTAACGTATAGAGATTTCTATAAGGGTTTTCAAAAACCCTGTTTCACTATATCGGCCATAAAATGAGAACAGATTGGAATTAACAGACAAATGAGTCTAATTTGAAAACTTAAGACATAGGGTTCAAACAGAATCTGAGTCTCTCACCCTGGACTTTACCCCTGTCCCACCCCGCCCGCCTTTTCATCAACAACAAATTAATCATTCTGGCATCAACTTTGTTAATACTTAATCCAAATAAGATGATGTTGTTTTACTAACGCATACTGTAGATAGCCATAGATTTCTTATTTCCACACATATGTTCTTAAGATATTGAATAGAAGGAGATTTAGAGGAGTGATTCCCTCCTCCTTGATGCCCCTTGCCTCACACATCTACTCTTATTGTTAATCTAAATATGGATGTACAAAGTCAGCAGTTAACTGATTAATAAGTAAACTAAAATTCCTACAGCCAACCAATTACAAATATTTGTTTTTTTTTATTCTGTTGAGAAATATATTTTAATGATTTAAACTGGAGAACATGAGAGGGAGAGAGTGTTTGTCGAATATATTCTGCACATATAACGTGAAGAAAGTAATTTTACTAATTTATGTCATTCGATTGTGTCTGTATGAAAGATGAAAAGAACTTATTCTAAAATATTATTGAATTCTGTGTTCTTACTCATACGTTTGAATATTCACTGATGGATAATATGACACGTGTTTGAAAGATTCTCTCTCCTCTTCACGACATACTTGCTTCATATGGTTAACGTCTCGTCAGAATAAAAAATTATTATTGTTCATGTCAAAACATTGAAGAAGTTTGAAATATTTCGTACAAAGATTAAAAGTCACACTGGATACACTAGCTTGTTGAAAAAGTACTCAAATAGATTTTTTTTTTCCTGGAATTTCTCTTTATTTATCATCAGAATCACAATTTTAAAGATTAAATGCAATTCATGTTCGATCTATACCTTAGATTAACTATAATTTAAGCATAGATAATTGCTTCTGTATATTTTAGGTTGGTTAAGGAGTTTTTCTTATATTTCCATTAATTTCCATCGCCCAAATTATTGTGTATATCATAAATTAAACAAGTTGAAATATTTTTTGTGGAAAGATTAAAAGTCACACTGGATATGCTGGTTGTTTAAAAAGGACTAAAAAAAGTTGTTGTTTTCTTGGAGTTTGACAGTTAAAATCACAAATACTCGAAATTTATTATGTGTACGTGCTCAGTGTTTTAAGCATAGATTATTGCTTTTGTGAGTTCGTTTTTCAAATATTCAACATGAAAGGTTATTGTGGATGTTGTTAGCAGAAGAATTTATACTCATTGATTGTAATATTTTAGCTTTGTCTAAGACTTATTCCCTTATTTCCCTTTTTCGTATCGCATAGAAATCAGCCATAATGTTATCCAACATTGCTTTATGATACCTAAGTAATTTTATCTTCTATGCGCCAAAAAATCTAAGAAAATCCGTGAAATGCAAAGCTTTTATTGCAAAAAC